>OY755217.1:21290856-21356918 GCA_963576765.1 Draba incana
ATTACTTAACCTAATCTAGAAAAGCTATATATAGTTCATTGTATTCACCCAGGAAGAGGATCGAAAATTTCTCACAACAAAAGTAATAAAGCTTTCTTAACAGCAATAAAAACAGTTTCTTTAACTTTCTGCATTGTGGTTTTATTCAGAAGTCTCACATTTCCTCTCACAACCCTTACAAATTCAATTGTGCGAATTTCGACTCATACATTAACATCTTCAAAATGAAATATTAGAGAGCAAATGTATTGGTGAATCGGTTGAAGCATTAACCAGATGTCCATGCATTCTTACAATTTCTAGAGATATGATTCAAATATGACACTCTTATATCTGCCTCCCTTAGGGCTTCAACCTCTACTTCAATCATAGTTGCCTTTTTGATATTGCACCCATCTAAACTGGCTTATCTTTTTTATCACGGCCGAGTCCTAAATACTTTAAAATTTTGCGCATAAATGTTGTGGACCAAAAAATGCAATTTGAATTATAGGAAAAAACAAATTAATGATATTTAATGGATTGGATTTAAACATGTTTTGCTTGCCGAAGCCCGTCATTCTTTTATTGTGTATAAAGCCTAATTGTATTTAGCCTAGCCCTAATGGAATAGAATTTGATTGGTATTAGCAATATGTGTTCCTTCACGCTAAGTTTAGAAATGGAATGTTTGATGGTTGTTAGTCTTATTTGCTCAATCTAGGAATGTAATGTTTAACGTTTTTTAATGTTTTCTTTTTTATCACCTTCAGTATTTTCATAACCTCCAAGGTATATCCAAGGATATCGGAATCAGATGATCATAAAGTTGTTCCATCATTTTATAGAAATTAGTGTAGAGAGTACTCTAGCCATATATGTTAGGGTTGGGCAAAATATTCGTTAGATTCGTTCCGATTTGATATTCGCTTCGAATAGACCCAAATATTCCGGATATCCGTTACAAATCAAAGCAAAACATATTATTAAATCTATTATCCATGTAAAGCAAAACAAATCACAAATACCAATTTTAAAAATTATAACACATACTTCGGTCCGTATATTACTCATATATAGCATATAATATGATAGATTTATAGTGTTTTTATTTTATTTTATAACTTCTGAATACATTTGGCGAACAAATTTATCGTAAGAATAAGTAAATACTAGCTTTAAAAATATATTTTATTTCTTATTTTTTTGTTCTTAAAAAAACATCTTTTTGTCATTTTAATCTTACACTTTTCATTATTTAATATATTTATTCACTAATTAGTTTAAATTTTATAATTAAACAAGTTATTTTTACAAAATTATGGTGTTTTATTTATTTTTATGGTTTAAAACAGATATCCATGAATATCCAGATTTACGCAAATATTTAAAACTTTCCGAAGCAAATCAAATCGGAAAAATAGATATATAGAAGAAAAAAAATGGATCCAAAATACTACATTTTTCCGAATATCCGCTCTCTCCCCAACCCTATTAGGAAAATGAGCAATTGTCCAAACCAATCGAACATTTTTAAAAGAATATTGGAAGAGTAAGTGGTTCGCAAATTCAACACTTCCTTGACATCTTAACCAGATTCATTTGTACTAGATTGCTTGCCACTAGAATATTGTTGGTTAGACACTTCAAAGAAAGTATTTAATTTTTGAATTTGCCTTTACGTTCCATTTCTGTTGGAACAAATAATCTAGACTAGGTTCATGCAATTTCAATTATAAAAAATGGGTTATATATGTTTGGTTGACAAAAAAAAAAAAAATGGGTTATATATAGAGAAAATTATATTTCATACCATTTTTCCCCAAATTTCTTATAAAATTTACCACAATTTCAAACCATATAATTGAAAAGACATATTTACCCACACATCTTCTTCTTCCTCCTTCTCATTCTCCTTCTCCTTCTTTATCTTTTTCCTTCTCTTTCTTTCTCTCTTTCTCAAAACGATAAAATGGAGATTGTACCGGAGATGATGACGGAGACGGTGATTGACGGCGACGACGGAGACGATGATCGTGGACAGCGACAGAGACGGTGGACGTGGACGACAACGATGGTCGTAGACAAAACGGTGATCGTGAATGGTGACATTGGTCGTAGACAGAAATAGTGACAGTAACCGTGGCCATGACGGAGACGGAGACGGAGACAATGGCCGTGGATAAGACGACAACGATGCACAACGGCGACGGTGATTCTAGATGGCGATGATGGTCGTAAACAGAAATGGTGACGGAGGTGGCCACGACGGAGACAGAGACGATTGTCGTGGACAAGACGACAACGGAGGACATGACGGCGACGATGACAGTGGCTATTGACACGACGGAGACGGTGGCCGTAGATAAAGCGGTGGACAAACATGGTTGCGATGACAGCTACGGTGGTCGTAGACAATAACCTTGACGACGACCGTGGTCGTAGACAAAAATGGTGATGGCGACGTGGCCACAACAGGAGACAGAGACGATGGTCGTGGACAAGACGACGACAGTAGACACGATGGCGATTGTGAATGTAAACAGAATCGGTGGACAAACATGGTTTCATGGACGAAAACTAAATAGATAGTTGATGAGACTAAAAGGCAATTGTGTCAATTGACATTCACTAAAATCCTAAATGTGGTACTCAATATAAGCAATTTTAAAATGTGATAGATTTTGTAAGATTTTTTAAAAAAGTGGTAGATTGTAAAATATTCTCTTATACATACCACCAAATAATGAGTTAACCTAAAATGAGAATATCGGTGGAAATGACACTATTGAAAAATCATTGTGTTTTTAGCACTTAATGAAAAATGATGTCCTTTTGACTCTTTCGAACACTATTCATTACTAATATACCCACGTACACTCATTTTATTACTATACTCCCTCCGTTTGTTTATAAGTGATGTTTTATGAGTTATTTTTTTTTTTACAAATAAGTAATGTTTTCACTTACCAATGAGAATTAATTAACTTTTTAGTGTTTTTGACTATTTAAATTCCGCAGATTGAATTTTTATTAGTTGAAATATATTGAATAAATAAAAAGTATTGTTTTATTTCAAAAAACAAGGTAAATTTAATGATTTCTTAATATGAGTGTAAGCCTAAAACATCACTTATAAACAAACGGAGGGAGTATTATCATTTCTCTCTCCATCCTTTCCATTCACATGCCTACCTCACTTTTCTTTTCTTTTTAATTAATTATTTTCTTCTTTCAAATTTGTTTTCAACTTTTTTAATATCTATTTATTTTTACTTTCAAACATATATTTTTATTTTTAATCTTTAGAGTTCCATATTACTATAGTTTTCTAACTATGTAATATTTTAATAGTATATCTTCATATGTATATGTATACATGTATATATACATGCAAAGAAAAGAGTGTGGAGTGAGGTTAATATATATTAAGTGTACGTCTATTAATAGCATATTGAATATGTACATTTGTGCAAAACGTCATATATATATATATATGCATTGTGTACGTATGTATTTGTACATACACAAAGTTTTAAATATATGTACATATATTAATAGCATATTGAATGTGTACATGTTTGCAACACATATATATATATATATATATGTATGTTGTGTACTCATGTATGTCTACATACACAATGTTTTAAATATATTTACATCTATATTAATAGCATATTGAATGTGTACATGTGTGCAACACATCATACATATGTGCGTGTGTACGTAAATACGTATATAAATACATAGTGTTTTAAATATATGTATTTCTATATAAGTATTGACGAGTGTACACGTACACTTATAACATATTATATATTTTTACATATAATATAATTGATAATATTTATTGTACACAAACATATATGACAAGTACATGTATACCTAAAACATATTAGACATATTATATGTACAAATATAAATATATTATAATTTTTAAATAATTTTTAAAATTAACAAAATATAATGAAATTGGATATCAAACTATAAAGAAAAAACATTATAATAGAAACCAAAAATAAAAATAATTTTACTAAAATACAATAAGGAATATAAAGAAGATGAAAAATGAGATGTAATAATAAAATAAATGAAAAAAAAAAAAAAGGATACGTAAGAATAGGGAAGGGTTGGTGTGTAGTTATACAATGGTGGTTTTATGTGAGGATAAGGTGCGTGAAGGTATTTCAGTAAAAACCCGTCAAAAGTGATAAGTCCAATAAAGACCCAAAAATTGTGTTAAAAAAAGTGTGGGTTTCGGGAACATGTGTTATGTAGGCCAATTTTTTCACCTACATACATATGGAAAAAAAAAAAAAAATTGTTCTTACCGTTTTTATAATCTAATATACACGGATATTAATAGAACATGAAAAAAAAATCTTCGATCATCCTAAAATTATCAAAGTTATGTACCATGTTATTTTTTTTTTTTTTTCACATGTACCATGTTATGAATACATATAGAAAGTGGTTTATATGTTATGAATATATTCCAAGCTTCATTATCCTATTACTCGAGCTCTAGAATCTGAAAAAAGAAACTTATACTTTTTTTAACTTTTGGATCACATGGATTTATACTTACATGTTTGTTTTTTTACGTCAATAACCATTAACCTTTTAAAAAATAAACAAATACTATTATAGTGTTACATATAGTGGTTGTTTGGTTATGTTTGATCAGTTGACATCGACGTGGTATCACTATAGTAGCGTCCATTTTCGATAATGCATACAGACTTCTTTTTTTTTTGTCGTCGCATACAGACTTCTTCACATAAAATACTGTCTACCACAAATTAATACGGAACTGAAATTTATTTTTACTACTATTAGTATATTTTTTTTTTTTTGTCGACACTACTATTAGTATATTATTTCTCATAATTATAAACATTTAACAGCCTTTCTTTTTTATTTGGAAAAAGAAATTAAATCATAAAATAGGTGATCAAGTCAAATTTCCAAATATACCCCTGGAAACTCACGGGCTACACTTCTTCTTCGCGAACCCAAACCTGTCATTCTCTAAATCGTATTCCACGTGATAGTTCTGTTGCTGGAAACTCCCCAGAATTATCGCCGGCCCGCTCTTTCCGCCACCGGAAGGACCGACGGTGGAATCGGAAATCACCGTTAAACAGATGTTATCAGCGCTTCCGACGAACGAGAAGTAATTCGATGACGGCAATTCCATTTTCGCCCCACCTTTAAACTCGAAAATCAACTCCGGTACAATCACTGATTCCTTGCCGGAGATATTGAAACACGGCCCGAGTCCGGTGAGTTTCTCTAAGTCTTTGTCTCTACTGTAATTCGACATTTGCGTCGCGAATTCTTCAGCAACGAGATCGAAAACGGGTCGATCCATGAAAGTGAATGTGGATCCGGAATCTACGATGGATCCTCCGTTACCATCTGTTCCCGGAACTAAAAACTTGTAAGGAATCTTCACGTGCTTGCTTCCGACGTAGATTCGCCGGAGATTGAGGTAATAATACTCGAGATAAGCAGAGTTAGAAACATCAGGGTTGTTTCGAAACGGCGTGTAGGAAAGGCCCGGAGTTTTCGACCCGGATTTATGACCCGACCCGGTATCCAAATCGAGATCGGAGCTCACATCTGTATCGTCGAATCGACGAGAAACCAAACAATGAGAAAATCTCTTAAGTTTCATCTGAGAAGGAAGCGATTCGGATCCTCGCCCAAACCCGGCAATACCAGCGGGTTGTCGGTCCGAGATAATAGAGCATCCGACTACGAAATCGGGTACGGATAGATCCGGGAAATCAAGAGTTTCGGATAGTAAAAGCCCAGCCGTTGTTCCTAACCCGTATTGGATAATGTAGGGTGGACAAGCGACGGTGCAATTCCGGGTATTCGGGTCGCATCCTCTGCATTGAACATTGGGTCCGAATAAGAATTGGCATTTCGGATTCTGACACCCGATAAGCTGAGACGAGGTAGAGTTCTTGGGCAAAAATCTAGTGATCCGGGTCGGATCCACACCGGCGAAATTGCAATCGGAGCAGAGATATTTGGAAGTACAAGGGAACCAGACGAGACTACTTCCGGTATCGAATACGAAAGGGATTGTCTGCGACGGTGTACCGAAGCTGAGAGAGACGGAGTATCCACCGAAGCTCCGAGCAGAGAGAGGGGATTTCACGATGGTGGCGGAAGCGGTGGTTGTGGAGGCGGCGGAGAGAGCTTCTTCGTCGGGTTTAATGGTGGTTGGTTGTTTGAGTTTCTGAGCTCTGGCGATGGAGGCATCGGCGAGACGCCGGAGAGAGAGGTAAGGGTCGTTGGGTAATTTGTCTGTGTGGTGGGAGTGGGAGAAGGGAGAGAGAGGGAGTTTTACAGCGGAGACGACGGAGAGGAAGAGGAGGAAGAAGAAGAAAGGAGAGGAAGCCATTGTTGTGGTGGTTTTTGGTTTGATGGCTTATGGGTTAAGTAAGAAGAAGGAATCGAACAAGACGAAGGAGTGTGGAAAGTGAGAACGAAAGAAGATAAGAAAATAAAAGTTGAGAATCATGTTCGATCATCTCTGTGACTTTCTTCTTCCTTTTATTAAAAATTATATTTTCTTCTTCCTCTTATTAAAAATTATAAAAGAATAATTATCATTATATAAACTAATACGTGGAAATGTATTTTTGTGTGTCGACATGAAACGTATACAAGATAGAAAGCCAGCCAATGCTTGTATTTTTTTTTTTTATTATTGTCTAATTGTTAAGACCAATGCTTGTATTTATTGAGACATGCCAAATTAAACCGAATTTGTGAATGTATAATGGGTTAATAATATTCACTAATGTACAAATACTGAAATCCAATATAGTAGCTACGTAGAGCATGTTCAACGCATAGATACTCTTTGGGTGTTTCAAATATAGTTTTTTTAATCATTAATTATTTATTTAAATTTTAAGTTATGAAAAAAACAGAGAACCAATTAAAGAAGAACATCTATGAGTTGAATGTCTCCAAATGGTTAGAACGGTATCTCGTATGAGACACTCGAGATACGCCTTCTTTTTCTCTTTCCAATTTTATGTTATTTTATTATTTTTATTTGGTAAAAACCTTTCGTAGAAACTTCCCGTTAGGCATGGTTATACCAGAAGATTTTTAGAACTTAAGAAATCACCTACTTGTTTTTAATAGTTAGTTGGCTTGATTGATTGGCTATGTTATCCCTCAAGTGGCTAACCATTCAGAAATCATGTGATGCGTATTCGTTATTAATGCATCATCTTTTCTCAAACCAAATTACACGTTGCTTTAATTGAATATGAGGAGTGAGTTTTGAATCAAAACTTTTGATCTATCCAACTTTCATACTCGTATTCATGAGGAGGATTTTGATATCTTTTTTTATTCACCGATTAAACTAATCACATTTGAATACATAACATTCACAAAACAAAAAAAACATGTGTGTTGCCAGATAATTATTCGGTCAAAAATGTTTTGAAGATGATTGAAGTTTTTTTTTCACATTTATTTTAAGATCCAAAATATCGTAAGAGATTTGTATATACAATTTTTTTAATCTAATGTTTGCGTTTAGATTTATATAAATATGAATAGATTAAATCAATCGTTACATGAACCCGACGTTAGGA
The DNA here is from genome assembly GCA_963576765.1 of Draba incana. NCBI lineage: Eukaryota > Viridiplantae > Streptophyta > Magnoliopsida > Brassicales > Brassicaceae > Draba > Draba incana. The sequence goes on from OY755217.1 coordinate 21,298,473, forward strand.
ATCAACTGACGAAACGAAAGCACGTTGAATACAATAGGTGTGAGTAATCGACCACATGTATATTTGTTGACCCTTATAAACTATGTGATCATAAACTTTTAAAAGTGGTAAACACTGATTAAAAATTTTAATGGCTTTACTTTTAAACAAGTGACTTAATTATTGCATATAGTCACACTGAACCATACATTTCATTGATGAAGAATCAATAAAGTCAACAATGCAATTTATAAAGTTTTGACAACTATGAGTCTGGAACAAGTAAAAAAAAACAAGTCAATTACGACTACATTCGATATATTTGTACATCAGTAAAACAGAGGGTTAATTAGTAGAATAATATTTTTGGGAGATGAAATTAGATAAGTAATATATAAAAAAAATAGAATTAGGTAAGTAACAGAGATAATTAAACATTAGATGAAATTACCCATGAATGAATCCATAAAAAAATAGTCAAAAATAATTTACTATTTTAAAACTACATAGTCAGCTATTTAGTTAGTTAACATCTCAGAAAACAGTTAACAACCTCACACTATTTTATAACTATCAATAACATAGTTAACTTATTTTCAAAAAATAGTTATCAATTTAAAAGGATAGTTATTTACTCCATCGATTTCATAACATAAATGATTACTTGGAATGAAAATGTTGTTGTAATAGTTACATATTTAAACAAAAACATAGTTAACTATGTTGAGAACATAATTACCTATTATAGTTTGCATAATGAAAAAATAACATATATAGTTAACTATTATAAGAAACATAGTTAACTATTATAGTTAATTATAGTTACCAATATGAACATAGCTAACTATTATTCGAAACGTAGTTGCTATTATATATTCCAATTATAGTTAACTATATCGTTTTTAGATCATCTCCAACCTATCACTCTATTTTTCATTCTAAAATAGAGTAGAGTAGGGTTTTTCTCCAACCCATTACTCTATTTTTCACTCAAAAAAGAATATTCTAAATATATTCTTTTTAAATTTAATCACTTATCAAAATAATTTACCCAATTATTATATAATTAGCAATAATTCACTAAAATCACAATAATATTTTAATTGAAATTTTATTATAGAAATAAAATAACATTACACAATAAAAAAGACAAAATAATATAATCTAAGCATCTACTAGAGCAATTGAAGAAGACAAGTGCACAAAGACACACCATTTGGAGATTCAAGACAAGAATTACGCCTTGAAAGAACTTAAAGAAGAAAACAAAATTTTGCGTCAAGACTTGAGCTCCATACATGATCCGAATATTTGTATGTATCTTGAGATGAAAAACACGGATTTTACAAAAAATGGTCGAGCAACAACAAAATCAACAAGCTCCACCTTCGCCTTCTTCATTTAGACAATATTTTAATGATTTAAATTATTAAGTCATTAATTATAATATTTATTTTAATTTCATTATTTTCCATTAATAAATTTCATTGTATTTGAAATTTTTTTTTGCATTTTAATTATGTTGGCTAAAGATTTTTTTTAAATATGAACTTTGATTATCATTTTATAATTTTGTTAAAAGGTTAATCATTTAATCAAAAATTGAAGAATCAATAACAAAAATATATTTTTAATAATCTAAATCGTAATCTTCCATGGTTTAAAAAATGATTGCTTACACGCATGTTTGTATATGCCAGTCGTATATATAATGACGAGAATCCGATAAAATTCTAACTTGTTTTCGAAACAGAGGATTTATGAAAATCATTAGCACTTCCTTTTTTTTAATAAACCTATCACACGTACTGCACGTGTCTATATACATGTTAGCATAGGATGTTAATTAAGCTTATGTTATCAATGTGTTTATAAGTGAACAGTTGTGTATAGTTTAAATTAATCCATTTTACCAAACTTTGATCTCGAGTCCATCTCTCTCAATTAATGAATTTGTTATGGTAGCAGAGCACTCATGATATAAGGATGACTGTTTCTTCTCTTGATTTGTCTGTGTTACGATTTTTATCGGCGATTATCATCATTCATCGTTGGATGTAACGCCCCGACCACCATCGTAGGGAAAATCCTCATCCCCTCAGGAGAAATCATCATCTCCCAATGGGCCCTACGTCCACTCTCGCCCCATGGGCCCACCCATATCCGACGGTCGGTGCGTTAGTCTGGGAGGCTCGGAAGTCATGTTTACTTACCCTACAAATCACCACGCGATCTTTCCTCGTGTTTTGACCTCACTCACACGATACTGGAAATAACTTCCCAGTAGATCACCCATCCTGAAACTACTCCAGCTCAAGCACGCTTAACTCTGGAGTTCTCTCAAGACCTGTGACCGAAAAGATAAGTGCACTTTGGTGATATAGGTAGCTAAATCAATTCTTTTAAGCCTCTCCGCATATACCGCATATACCACATATGCTCTGAAACTGGGGTGTCACAATCACCCCCACTAACAGATCGCAACGTCCTCGTTGCGCATACCAAGATCGTTACCCCGACAACACACAGTTGTCAGGGTTCGCTCTGATACCACTTGTAACGCCCCGACCGCCATCGTAGGGGAAATCCTCATCCCCTCAGGAGAAATCCTCATCTCCCAATGGGCCCCACGTCCACTCTCGGCCCACGGGCCCACCCATATCTGACGGTCAATGCGTTAGTCCGGGAGGCTCGGAAGTCATGTTTACTTACCCTACAAATCTCCACGCGATCTTTCCTCGTATTTTGATCTCACTCACACGATACTGGAAATAACTTCCCAGTAGGTCATCCATCCTGAAACTACTCCAGCTCAAGCACGCTTAACTCTGGAGTTCTCTCAAGACCTGTGACCGAAAAGATAAGTGCACTTTGGTGATATAGGTAGCCAAATCAATTCTTTTAAGTCTCTCCGCATATACCGCATATACCACATATGCTCTGAAACCGGGTGTCACATTGGATCTCCACCATGATTCTTCAATCCATTTTTCTCCTTCCTTTGACCTAAGTCGAGCTCGATTGGTGTTTTTGAGTTCAAAATCTCATTGTTTCTCCTTTTCTTTGACATGATTGTGTTTGATTTGTGTTTTCACATCACTCCTCGACGCAATTACTTTTTTCTTTGTACGATGTCAACAAAATATGGAATGAGCTTCAATTTCTATTTCCGGTGGAGTTGCAAACATTTTATGCAATCTAATACTACAAAATACATATCATTATGATAATATGTATTTCCTTCATAGCACAGAATATGCTGGATTACAACTTGTTACAAACCGATTCACTTCCAGAAATGTTGATTTTCACTCTTGGAGACAAATGTTAGCAGCGTTGAATGTCCGCAACAAATTGGGCTTCGTTGATGGTACGATTTCAAAACCTTTTGCTAATGATAGAAATTATGGCTCGTGGGTCTCGTTGAAATGAGATAGTTAAAACTTGGTTAATAAATTATGTATCGAAAATGATAGGCCATAGATTACTGTTTATGTCTACGACTAAAAGTATATGGAGAAATCTAATGTCACGCTTTAAGCAAGATGATGTTCCTAAGGTGTATGAAATAGAACAAATATTGAGTACTATACAACAATGTTTTATGGATGTTAGTATTTACTATAAAAAACATATATCTTCCTATACTTGAAGTCAACTTTTAAATATTTTGATATTAAAAAAATAATTTTTCGTCCCAAAAAAAATTAAGATAAAATAGGAACCAAACTCTTTGTGTTACCACTAAACCATTATTTTTTGGTAAATTTTGTATGCGTCTTCGTAGGCTGCCATGGTAAAATTCTTTTTTTCTAAAGCAAATGGTGAAGTTATGATCATAGATGAGGTATCAACAAGATTTGAAACAAAGACGTACCCTATCCTGTCCATCATTATTACTTTAATAATAGATTCAAATATAATTTCACTTAAAATAAGCTTCATCAAATAGAAAGGAAGAGTACAAAATATTTGAGAAAGGAACAAATATTTTAAATTGTCACGGGGGAAAAAAATCAAGTGCATCGAACAATAGGGACAAAAACAAAATATAGTACCAACAAAAATTTCTGAGACGATTTATTAATGTGAGTCCGTGGAAGCTAGGAAGCACGTGAATGAACACCGAGGTACATGGGTCGACTAGAGGTGGTCGATGCTGTATCACATGATGAAATCACTTCCACGCTTGACTAAATATAGAAATTGTACCTTCGTATATCACAAATGATTGTAGTGCTTTTACATCTTAATTTTTTAACAAAAAATAATAATGTGTCAATTTTTATCAAGGCTTTTACTACATGTTAAATGAATTTCACGACCAGATGGACAAGTTTTTGCATTTTTTTTTTAAATTACCAGAGGATTCTGAACCGAAATCCGTAATCTCTTCAGGCCTGAAATCACAATATGTAATATTAATTTCGTCCCAAATACCATTCGAACCAGCAATCTCTATATTTTGTCTGAGATTTTTACCAGTTGAGCTATTAGCTCTCGATAATTTATGCATTTCGCTATTGACAAATCAAACTATGGAAATTAAAAACGTTTAATTTTTAGAATGTTCGAGGACAGAGTTCAAAAATTCGTTGGTAAAATAGATAACCTTACTCATTTGATTGTGAACTATTAATATATTATATCTCTATTTTCTTTTTAAAAATGTCTAAAATATTGAATAATTCGAGATAGAATTGTTACAAATTTTACTACGGACAATTCCCTCCAAACTTATTACATAGATAATTTCATATTTGTTTTAAACGTTTGTTTTTTCGTTGTTGGTTTTACAATAATAATATCATAATGGGCCGTAATTAAGACATTGCTTATTATTTGACTATTCAATTGAATTATGGGCTTAACTAAGACATCACTACTAATCTGTTCATAGTCCATCATCTCGGCCCAACTGGGTTTGGCGGCTACTAACCGTAACCATATTGATTGCCAGCTAAGTATGAGCAGATGCAGATCATAACAAGAAGTTGTACAACGCACCTAAAATACTACTTTGAAATATGTGCTATAATTTGCAATTGGTTGCCAATAAGCTATTGATAAAGAAGTAAAGGTCACATGGCTAATTGGCGACCAAATCCGTGGCGATAAGAAGTTATATAAGTGTGAGAATTTAGTTAAACAATCAACACAACAAAAATAAAAAGCTTAAACATTCATCTGCTCAACATCCACAGGCTATTTAGTAGAGACTAAAGAAACTGATCACAACTTGGTACAGAGATTAACGAATATAATATAAGCTAAACTTTTTGAAATGTGTGGTTAATTATAGTGACGGCTTGAGATGTCTTGGTCATATAGAGAAATTTGATAGGACCATGTTCATTTGTTTTGGTTGAGTCACAAAATGAAAGTAGGGTTTGATTTTATTGTCGGTAGGACAAAAGGGTCGAAACAACATGTGCGAAGATACTCTTTTATAAATAAAAAGAGAGTATCTTCATTAGAATACTCAAGTCGATGTGCGAGTATGTATACACAATTAAGATTCTCAAAGATAGAAACTAAGCTGCATCCTTATCGTACTCTAGTACAATCTTATCTCAATACGAACTTCTAACGAACGTCGAGAATTTAAATCGGAAGGAGACTATATTGACCAAGTGATAACGAAAGGAAAAGTGAAGGATATGGATACCAGTGAAACATTATTCATGTGAAGTGGCCCAAAGCCGTTCCATTTTGACCCTTTCTTGTGATGTTTGCTTTGACAATTAAACCCCTTCCGTGAAATATATATATTGTCAAATCGTCGTCGTTTAAGGAGACTTATTCGAAGTGGAACATAAATTTTGTATATACATATCATAATGCTTGTTGTGAAATTAATTAATTAGCTAGCTTTTTTTTTTTTTTTTGTCGTCAATTAGCTAGCTTTACAATTCCATTACTTGTGTCTTTTATAGTTTTGAACATTAAATAAGCAGAAAGAAAAACATAAATAAATATACACGACGGCAGTTATCCTTAAATATAAATTAAAATAAACAAATATGGTCGTTGTTTTGCTTTGAAAAATATAAAGTAGTCGAGATTGGAGCGTAAGTTGCCAACCATCAAGCACTGCTACTCCATCTCTCTTTTTCAATTCATTCAATATTTATTTTCTTTTATATATTTATAATTCTAAAAAGCAAAAAGAAAGGTTCCGATATATTAATATTATATTAACACGCTTTACAATATAGTCCTTATTTGACTTTTAAATGAAAGAAAAATAACATGATGATCATATGATATATAATAAATTGTTAGCTCATATCCAAAGTTCCAAAAATCCAAAAAAACCTTCTCACTCTTTCTATTCTGTAAATGGAAGCTAAGAACTTGATGAAGCTTTCTCTTCTCCAACGCAGAAACGGCATCGTTTCGCAAACCCTAGACTTGGAACTTGTCTCCGTCGACAAATCCTCCGATGATGTTCTTCCATGTTATACCTCACTCAAAGACATCCTCCCCTCCCCGACAACCACCGTCGATTCCCCCGTCGTCTTCTCCGCCGCCTCCATGGCCGGTCCGACCGTCTCAATTCGAAACCGCCTTGTAAAGCAAGCTGCATGTGCTTATCTTCAGCCTTCTACTCCAACTCCTTCCTCTAATCCTTCATTTGTCCGCCGTCTCTCCACCTCCTTCTTCCGAATCTTCTCCGCCTTCTTCGATTCTCTCCTCCGCCTCTTCCCCTCTCCTCGGAAAATCTTTAGAGCTTAGTGTGATTAAGAAACTATTCTTTTTTTTTTTTTTTTTTTGAAAATTAAGAACCTATTCTTACATCATCTTTATGTTTTTTTTTGAAACATTCTATTCTATATATATTAACTGAGGTGACACTAAAAATTAAAAATCTTATGTGTCATTCAAAGAGAGTCTTAAGTAACATTAATCCTATGTGTCATTCAAAGAGAAACTTATGGAACACATTAATTAAATCAACCAATCAAAACATTTTAATTTGTCTTGGTGAAAATCTTTACATATTTTCAATATCTTTAATATATGCGGAGCATTGATGACAAAAATATATACTTACCAAATCCATTACCATATTGAGAAACTCAAACCGATTTAACTCATTTATGTAGTAGTATTTTGGTCAGTGATAAAGTTGAGTTTAAAAACATTTTATAGAGTTATTAAAAAACATTTGTTTTTGTAAATATAAGATATATATCACTCAATTACATTTTTTGTCATACATTATAAGACAATGTTCGCTTTTGGTTTTGTTATTGTAAATCAATTTATTTTATTTTTATATTTCGTATACACTTAAAACGTAAGACCTATCATATTAAGACATTCAAGATTCGAAAATCGACCGATTAATTTTTTAGTTTACATAATCATTTATCTAATATCTTTTTGGTATGTATGATTCAAAACAATATATTTTTACTATACAATAAACTTAAATTTATATTTCCATGCTTGGCGTGGGTCAAAATCTAGTTAAGAAACTATTCTTACATCATCTTTATGTTTTTTTTTCATGATTGAACATCTCGTTATATTTATTTGGAAAATCGATCTATTTCCCCACGAGAAGTATGATATCTAAGTATATACTGCCCAATCTATGACCTCTATCTATTTCCACACCAATCCAAAGTTTTCCATCTAATTCCACACCAATCCAAATTTTCATACCCATATGCACATGAATCTAAAACCATGTTGGTTTTTTGGTATTCCAAATCGGTTATACAATACCAAACCGATTTAACCAACTTTTGAACCCAATCGAATTTTACCTTGGGAAAATTAGAAAAAAGTAAAAAAACTCTAAAATTTTATCAAGACTTATCCATAAAGAGTTATCAAGACTTATCATGAAGCCAATCCGGTGACGACTTTCACTTCTCTCTCCACCGCCACGTCATCATCTCTGTCGTTTACAGACAGAAAAGGAGAGGAGGAAAAATTAACAACCATTGGAGATAAAGACTTCTCCTCAAAAATCAGCTCAATCTCCGAAGAACCATTACTATCTCCATCGTCTTTCTTCCCATCTTTCCGACTATAATTCTCTCCACTAAAGAACCAACATATCTGTATCCGTTTGAGAAGAATAGGCAATGGCAATGCCAAAACTAACAGTTCTCTCCACTAAAGAACCAGAATTTCCAGCTTCTAAAGATACACCAGAAATCGACCTGCACTCACTCTAATTGAGCTTACAACATCGGAATCAAAACGAAACGAACAAACAAATGATAATCAAAGAATTCATGTCAGCTAAATAAAGAACACTCCTCAAGCATTTTCAAATTCACTAATTCACTAATTTGGTTTCAAAATTCTGAAAATGATCAATTCATTTAAAATCTAATCTTATTTCAACTCGTTTTCGATCAAGATCCACTATGAAATTAGGAGTTAAGAGAGCTCACGCAAGCCCAGAGTAAACTTTAGCACGCTTATGATGCGAATCGTGATCAGCTTCCTGCATTGTACTATCCTCCTTAGCTACAACAAGCGTCACTGCATTACTACTCTCTCCTTGAACCAAATTACGTAACCGAATCTCGGAACTCCATAACCGGTTTAACTCAGCCTCTGCATCTTCACTACCGTCTTCCTCCATCATCAACATCTCCTCACAAAGTCTCCACCATGACTCATCAGTGAAAATTGTACCTGATTTCCTCTCGTTTTCACCGAAATCGACAAAATCGCCATTTTCGTTGTTGTTATCCATTAAAACTGACGATTGTGTTAGTTTACCGGAAACTCTGCCGCTGTTTTCTTCTTCTTCGTGGTAGGTGAAGCAATGAAAACACCAATTTCTCATGCACCTCCCCCAAAACGAAATCTTTGGGTCTCGATCTACCACATTTTATTGAAATTGGATCGGAAAATGGTAAAAGAAACAGAATTGGGCTTAACCGATCTGATTTTCCGACGAAGATGAACGATAGAGATTGAAGTAACGCCTTATAACCACTCGTTTGTCTCGCTATATCGAACTCTGATCGGAAATCTACATCGATTAGCATCCTTTCTTCTCCAATAATCACATCTATGTACTCGTATTCACCTGAAATTGTGAATCAGTCACACAGATTTCGTGACGAGTCAGAGAGAGAGAGAGAGAGAGAGAGAGAGAGAGAGAGAGAGAGAGAGAGAGAGAGAGAGAGAGAGAGATGTTTACAACCTGGGAAAGCTGGAGATTTATCCCATTTGGATTTGCAGACTGAAGAATCATAATTGAGAGATACGAGTCCTTCGTTGACGATCTTCCTCATATCGTCTCTCTTCTTCGCGGATAAATTTCTGGTTTTCAAGTTTTCGGAATCTAATCGGGTTATTAACCCAAAAATCCGGTTTACTGTTGGTTAAGAAATCATCTCGACACAGTAAACCATCATTACCGGCATTTGTGTGTAATTAGATATGAAAATTTGGATTGGTGTGAAATTAGGTGTAAAATTTTGGATTGGTGTGAAATTAGATAGAGGTCATAGATTGGACAGTATATACTTAGATATCATACTTCTCGTGGGAAATAGATCGATTTTCCTATTTATTTAATATAAACAAATCGTGAAGGTTTTTGAGGTTCACGTTTACGTTACGTAGGCTTTGATTGGTGTGTTTGTGGAATAAATGAGAGGAAAAGAAATTGGATGAATACGAAAGAGAAGAAAAATGTAAACGGGAGGAATTTTTTCTTCTTTACAAAATAAGTTGGAAGATTTACTCTACGTTTTGGTAAGAGTAGAAAAAATATTTTTCCACTCAATTCACTCTGGTATAAAATGGGAAGAAAAATAAATACTTTCTTTTCTTTCTTCTAAAATAGATAAACAGTCGGACCCATAATATTCCACGATCACTTGAGCCTAGGAAGATGCGGGCCCGTTAACCTACGCTGATTTGCGATCGGTTGTTATACTTATATGGACTTGTGGGCCGTGGTATGAAACGGTGCCAAGACTGCGGCGTCGATCGATATAATTATTTATTACGTAACTTTTTTTTATAAGGGAAATTAGGTTTAATAACATAAAAACATTATAATTCAAAACCTAACTATTTACCCTAATTCTAGTGGATTTCCTTAAGCCACATGGGTTAGTTTTAGTTAGTTGATGAATTATTAATTTTTTGTTTGTTATTCTTGCAATTCACCCATTTTATAATAAGGGATAGCTAAATCCCACAAGTTACAAATCAACTACAATCCCACAACAGGGGTACTTATATCCCACCACAGGGGAGCCAAGAACTAAAACACATTTTGAAATGCAAAGGAAACTAAAACATAAGCCAAGCCATCACCAACAAGGAGACATAAAACAAAGACTCTAACGTCAAGCCGTCCGGACCAGACAACTTCCCGAAGAAAAGCCGAGCGAACAAGTTCTTCTTGACGACTTGTATGGTACCATAGAAGAGAGACACCAGCATGGAACTGGGCGATGAAGTGCCTCGTAATCAGCTTCTTCCCCTTCAAGAACTCAAGACAGAGATCGGCTACCCATATAACTTTTTTACCACAGACATGGCCAACAAAAGACTCCAAGAATTAATCTCCTTGCTAGGTGAACTCAAAAACGATTTCCACGAGAGAATCCTATCAGAAGCGACAAGAGAGGAAGGAGGAGGGAGCCAATCCAGAAAGATAACACCTCAAAAGTTATGTTGAAGCCACAACAACAACACAAAGAAAGAGACCAAAGGAAGCACCACTGAACTGGTTGAAGAAGAAGCCTAGGACTAGACTTGAAGAAAGGAGACCATAACCCGTAGCGAGAGCAGCTATACAACACCGTCAAGAGATCTCAATGACCAATTCATCTGGCGCCAACGTTTCCACAAACCCCAACTCTCCAACCCTGAAACGAAATTCTACCAAATCAAAACCAAAAACAGCTCAACTACAACCTCAAACCCAAGGATTTGACCGGGAACTGCGTGACAAAGACCCCCACAAACCTTCGCATTCAGCCAGAGCAAATAAACCGCAGCCCCACGCCCGAATCCTAATAGAGACAACCAATCACTTCCTCTTTTTCAAACTTGCTCAAGACCTTTAAAACAGAAGAAAAAACGCAACTAGAAGAAGAGGAAAGCAAAATTCGAACAAAATTCTAGATCTAGAAACTAGAGCTAAGAAAATTCAGATCTAAAAGCCTCAACACAACAAAAAACCGACTACTAAAGGAAGGATAAAACAAAAGATAAAGACAAGGGCACATCTCTGGTGCTAACAAAGCCACCGGAGCTGCAACTACGACGAACAAAGGTTTAAGCTTTTAGGGAGATAAAAGATTTATTATGTAACTTTATGTGTAACATTTTTTGTATATTATTTGTATTCTTTTTAAAACCCATATGTAATTTTAGCATTTTATTAGATGGATACATGGTTAGGCAATTGAAAAAAGAGTTATTTACCTTGAGAGACACTTTCTCACCTTTTATTAAGACACTTCTCATATATGAGGCACTTCCTTCAGCCGAAAAGAGAATGCTGCCCCTAGCCCATTTACCGTAACTTGCTTCTCCTCTCTCCCCTTGGCATCTCCACTTTACTCAGTTACTCGGTAAAAACCCCCTTGATAACAGATCCAAAACGACGATTTACCTTCGGACGATTCTGCGTAAGGCGACAACGGAAGTGTAACAGTAAAGATTTATACTTTCGTATTAACTTTCTAATATGAAAGTGATTTTCTCATTAAAAAAAAAATGTAGTTTACATCACATATATATAGGCAAGTGAAAGTATAGTAGATAGAGCTAAAGGAGACTATAAACTATACATTTAATATGTTAATACACCCACCTCAAACCTATTTCTCCATTGGTAGAAAGAGGTTTGATATAGAGAACCGACCAAGTAAAGAATGAAATGGTCTTGGATGTAATGGCTTGGTTAAAAGGTCTGCCAGTTGATTGATTGTAGACACATGAAGCACCTATAGGAAGTCCTTTTTAACCTGATTTCGTGTAATATGGCAATATATCTCCACATGCTTTGTCCTCTTATGAAAAACAGGGTTGTTTGCAATATGCATAGCTGCTTTGTTGTCACAGAACAACTTTGCCTTTGACTCCACCTTTATATGTAGATCAGTTAACATTTAATGCAGCCAAAGAAGCTCTTTAGTTGTCACTGACATGCTTCTGTATTCAGCCTCTGCATTACTTGCACTTACAGTCTCTTGCTTCTTCGATTTCCAGCTGATCAATGAATTACCAAGAAACACACACATGCCAGAAACTGATAATCTTGTATCACTACATGTAGCCCAATCAGCATCAGAGAAGCCATTCAAGCATACTTCAGTATTGGCTGAGTAGAATAAACCCTATCCTGGATTGGCTTTAAGATATTTGAGAATATGCAGAGCAGCATGTATATGAATATCAGTTGGACAGGAGAGAAATTGACTAAGTCTATGCACTGCAAAGGTGATATCAGGTTGTGTAATGCATAGTTATAGTAATCTGCCTATCAATTCCCTATATAGAGTAGCCTCAAGAAGAGGAGTTCTTTTATCCTTACTCAGAGGTATCTTAGGATCCATGGGAACAGTTTTAGGTTTGCAATCCAATAACCCTGCATCAGAGAGCAAATCCAAGCAATACTTTCTCTGACATACTGAGATGCCTTCTGAATTCCTGGCAATCTCAAGTCCTAGGAAAAATCTAGCCTGACCCAATTCCTTAGTCTTAAAATGTCTAGCTATAGTTTCCTGAACTGACTTAACTGCTGCATCATTATTACTAGCAATTAAGATATCATCAACATAAACCAGTAAGGCAATGAATGATGTACCTCTAATCTTGACAAATAACGTGTTATCTGCTTCTGACTGCTCAAATCCATCATCAAGAAGAGCTTTAGAGAGACAGTGATACTACTGTCTTGAAGCCTGCTTGAGGCCATAGATTGATTTATTCAGTTTGCATACAGGATTAGGAGGCAATGTAGTACCTGGTGCTGGAGTATAACCCAAAGGTAAGCTCATATAGATTTCCTCCTCCAATTCACTATGCAGAAAAGCATTTGTTATGTCCATTTGAGTTAAACTCCACCCATATCTAGCAGCTAGAGCAAGGATAAGCTTGACACTAGCTAGCTTTGCAACCGGAGAGAAGGTTTCAAAATAGTCTACACCTTCTTGTTGTGTAACAAGACGTGCTTTATACCTCTCAACATTACCATCAACAAGGTATTTGATAGTATATACCCACTTGCATCCAACTAAGTTTTTACCAGGAGGAAGAGAAACAATACTCCATGTATTTGTAGATTCCATAGCCTCTAATTCCACAACCATAGCTTTTGTCCACTTAATTGATACTACAACTTGTTTGAAAGTCTTTGGCTCTGTCTCAATTGTAATGGTAAAAATATAGGATTGAAAAGGAATACTCAACTCTGAGTAAGAAAGAACATTGGAAATTGGATAAGGTGAGGTAATAGGTTTAGAAGAAGTATTAAGATGAGAAGTATGAGCAAAAGAACAATGATAGTCAGATAAGTAACCTGGAGTTTTAGCAGAACGTTTTGGCCTGGCATTTGATATTGACACCACTTTAGTCTCCACAGGTACAGTCTCAGGCTGATCTAATGTAGCAGGAGATGGCAAAACCTGTGTAGCTCTAGATGGTGGAGATGCAGATGGTTGTGGAGATGCAAATGTTGGTATGGATGCAGATGATGATATGAATGCAGATGTATCGAGATCCACAGGAATAGGTAATGGTAAAATGCTATTATAAAAGATATCAGAAGTGAATGATGATTCTTTATCCTTATAAGGAAAGACTGTTTCATGGAAAATTATATTTCGGGAAACAGATATGAGATTTGTATCTAAATGCAGCACCTTATAGCCTTTATAACCAGAGGAATAGCCAAGAAAAACACATTGATCAGCTCTTGGACTAAATTTATGACGATCTTTTAGTAAAGTTGAGACATAACAAAGACAACCAAATGTTCTAAGAAGTGAAGCTCATAACAAAGACAATCAGGTTTCTACTTAGAAAGAAGCTCATATGGAGTCAAGTTATTCAATAAAGGACTAGGCAATCTATTTATCAGAAACACTGCAGTAAGAACACATTCACTCCAGTAACAAAGAGGAACATTAGACTGAAACATTAGAGCTCTAGCAATATTAAGTAAATGCTGATGTTTTCTTTCAACAACTAAATTTTGTTGAGGAGTATACGCACAAGAAAATTGATGAATCATGCCATTTTGTTTCACTAGTTCATTGAAAGCAAGCTCAGGAGCATTGTCAGTTCTAATTGCTTTAATAGAACAACCATATTGTGTATGAACATGTTTAATAAAAGCATGAAAATGAACTGAAACTTCACTTTTATTCCTCATTAGGTAAATCCAGGTTACACGTGTGTTATCATCAACTATAGTAAGAAAATATTTGTATCCCTCAACAGATTCAGTAGAAAAAGGACCCCATACATCAAGATGAACAAGATCAAATGGTGAATTTGTCCTATGATTATAAGAATCAAATGATAACCTTTTTTGTTTAGCTAAAGGACAAACAGGACAGTGAGACTCATCTAGATGGGACTTAGACATTGAAAGAGTACCAGATAGAAGCTTTAACTTGTCAACAAATGGATGCCCAAGGCGTTGATGCCATAGACTACCACGAGCTAGCAAGGATCCAGTGAAATGTGAAACCGATGGATGATGATCAAACTGTAAGATGTAAAGATTGTGAAGAAGGACTCCTTTACCAATCATCAAGTCCTGAATAGACTCCTGAAGATAACAAAAATCAGGATAAAAAGCAGAACAATTACTTCTTCTAAGCAAAGTACTAACAAAAATGAGATTAAATTTGAAAGAAGGAACATGCAAAACATCATGAAGAATGAGTGAAGGTGATAAATGCACTGTGCCACAATGAGTAATGGCCACTCTAGCTTCATTAGGCAGTGAGACTGTAACTCCAAAAACTGAAACAGTGTCACTAAAAAATGCTAAGTCAGAACACACATGGCTAGTAGCCCCACTATCAATTATCCAACTACCATGAGGAAGTTGTGATTGCAGAGTTGAGAGATAATGATTTTGAAAGGTAAGTTGGTTATTTTGGAATGTAAGAGAAGTAGAAGGAAAAATAGAAGGAAATGAGACATTACCACAAGATGATTGGACAGCCATTATACCATGGTCAGTGATAGACGCAGCTTGTGGAGTTGGAGCCACATGCTCTGAAACCTTAACATGTGTACTGAGTTGTTGAAGAAGAGATTGAATCTGAGACTGATTCATCTTACTGAGATCAAGATTAACAGCATCTGTAGCTGGTGAAGGCAGATAAGGGAATCCAGTAACAACGTTAGCTACAACATGATTTTGAGCTAAACCATTCTGAAATTGTCCTAGCCTAGAAGTTGGAGCATTCACAGGACTTCCTTTGTAACCAGGAATATAGCCTGGAGGATAACCATTCTTCTTATAACATTTCTGGATCACATGGCCTACTCTTCCACAGTAAGTGCAAACAGGACGGTTAGACCTTGGTCTATATCCATTCTGAATCGCATATGCAGCATTATCAAAGTTACCACCAGAAGAAGCAGTCTCATTAGAACTTACAGAAGTATTAAAAACCACATTCTCATTCTTGGTCTTTTGTCTCTCATCTTGAGTCACCATATTGAAAACATCTTCAATAGACGGTATAGGCTTCAACATCAAGATGTGACGACGAGTAGCTTCATAGGAATCATTAAGACCCATCAAGAACTTAGTAACTCTGCTTCTTTGCTGCATTTTCTCCCAAAGTATAGCTGCTGCACACTCATATTTACCACATGTACACACAGGTAATTCTATATAGTTTCTATATTCCTCCCACAATGTAACTAACTCAGTATAATAAGCACTAACATCCAGTGCTCCCTGTTGAATATTACTGAGTCTTTGTTCAATTTCATAAACCCTAGGCGCATCATCTTGCTTGAATCTAGCCATGAGGTTATTCCAAATTCCTTCAGCAGTTGAGATAAACAACAGACTTTGACCAATCTTTTTCGATAGAGAATTCATTAACCAGGTTGCAACCATATCATTGCATCTCGACCAAGAACCATAATCTCTATGATTTTCTAAAGGTTTAGCAACAGTACCATCAATGAATCCAAGTTTATTCCTGACATTAAGAGCCATACGAACTGACCTACGCCAAGAATGAAAATCTGCTCCAGAAGAGAGTCGATCTGAGACGAGAATCAACCCAGCATGATCAGAACTATGAAGAAAGTATGGATTATCATATTGATCTACAATTGTATGAACGGAAGCTTGATCTTGCATTTTGGGAGTAGAATCTGAAATCGCCATGAGAAATCGAAGATCCGAGAAACAAAATCAACGTAATCGCGAACAAATTCCATAAATCGTAAGAAAAATCCAGAGAATCCCTAACAAATGTGATGAATCGAGAGAGAAACAAAATTTGGTGGCGGAGAAGAGATATTGAGCTCAAAGAAACGAGAATTGAAGCTCAATTGATGAATCAGAGAAGACAATGATGAACGATTGATGATAAAATGAAGATTATGATGAAGAATGAAGAGAAGTGAAGGAAAATTCTGTTAGAAATTTTCCGTTAGGAATTTTCTAGGAAAATTGAATGAGAAAGAGAGAGAAAAATATTATTGCTCTGATACCATATTAACTTTCTAATATGAAAGTGATTTTCTCATTAAAAACAAAAATATAGTTTACATCGCATATATATAGGCAAGTGAAAGTATAGTAGATAGAGCTAAAGGACTCTAAACTATACATTTAATATGTTAATATTTCGTCTCATAAATCTCTTCTCTGTTGTCAGAAAAATGGTTGATTCGTCATTGCCGTCTGAGATCCCCGAGTTCGAGGGTTCATTACATAATCGAAAAAGTGGCGACCGAGCAGAGAGCAGAAGACCCAGCGAAGCACCATCGAGTCACTTTTATAGACGACGACGGCGATTGAGGTTGTTGCTTTGACGGAACCAAATCTTGGAGGCGAAGAATGTAAGAAATCTATCATAGTTCAATCTGAATTTGAGTTTTTTCTTATGAATAATTTGGTGAAGACGATGATGATTTCGATCCATTTGATTTATCATAGCAGTCGGAGGAGAGAAATTAGTTAATGGTGATTTCGATTCGTTTGATGGTTTGTTTGATGATGAGCAAAATAATATTATTGAAATCAAGAAGAAGTAATATACTATGACGATTTGGTTTTTCTAAAAACTCTTGAATCTAACAAAGTTCATTTCTTTTTTCAATTCAATTTCATATTTGAAAAGCTTGGGAAAAGCATCAGCTTGCTTCATAGTCTCTGTTAGGTTGCTGGCTCTTAAATTATTTTCACATATAACCTTATGACCATTATAGGTAATGCCAACGTTTGTTTGTTAGGAGTGATTTATGGTTAATGTTGTGTGGTTAATGTTTTGTGGTTTATGCCAGTGTCTGACCATCAGAAATTGGTTAATGGTGAAGAAGATGATGATTGCGATTTGTTTGATTGTTTGTTTGATGATGAGCAAAAGAATATTCTTGAAATCAGACCATTACGTGACCATTGTTTCATGGGCAAGTTTCTATGGGCATGTTAAGATGGATAACAAAGAGTGTTTAAGCACAAAACCTTTAATTTTACTCTTTTGTGTTTAGATTTGAGTCTTTTAGCTCCTTTGCTTATATATTTTCCCTCTAATTAATCATATTTGATGGTGAAGATTAATCCTCTGGGGATGGAAGTAGAAAGGAAGTATTCACATGTGGAGAAAGTGGAAGAAGCGATGGATAGGGTTCAAAGTTATAGGTCATCTAAATACTTGGAGCGACTCTTCAAACACTAAGAATTAAATCTTTTTAAATATTCTTTTAATGCTTTATCTTTGCTATTGTGCTGTGAGAGAGGTTTTTAGGTGGAAGGAAACAAGTACTGTATTTCTTTTTTGTTGAAAACATTCAAATTACAATTAATCAAATCCATGGAGAATGGTCAGTTAAGACATTCAAGCTTTGTTATTACGAATTCGTTTCTATGTTTTTAGTGTACTCCAATGAGTATCTTTAGAATGAGCTTAATTATCATTGTAAACAGAATTTCCATGATCAACCAAGTGTGTAGAGAAGTTTGGTTATCTCTATCTCTATGGTGGCAATACTTGTAGACTATGGAGTATATGGCCAATTGTACCATGCACAGGTGCCCACGATGATGTCTTATAATGGTGATACGATGCATAAATTTTTCTATATGTGTCCTTTGATAATTGCCCATGCGTTGTAGTCCGTCTGGTTATTATCACTGGGTTGAAATTAGATTTCTCTTCGTCTTTGCTGGTGGGATATTGTTGCCAATTTTCTACAAGTAATGATTCTAATTTTTGAAAAGGGTTTTGTGGCAAGAATCTTGGGGACATACTCAAATTTAACAGACATAGAGGTTATGTTCTTTTTTTTTTGCTAACTGACATGGAGGTTATGTTCGTTTGTTTAAGATAAAAACTATCACCTAAAAAGCCTTTTTCATCGACGATGATACTATCATCAAAGAGAAACTATATGACATGTTCGAGACAACAATCTCTTATCCTCTAACCATGAAAATTGGTCGGAACATTACTCGGTTATTCCATTCTATTTCTTAAAATGTTGCTAAACCAATGTATCATGAATACATATCGTTTGTGGTTGTGTTTGTAAAACGACAATAAGTTTTGTTTGCAACTTGAAAGTTCATTTAGCAAAGACCAAATGTTCACAAACGGATGGACAATCTCTTACAGCAAGAGAAGATATATGTGACCATTCATCCGTGCCCATCTATACGTGACCATCTAAACGTGACCATTCATTCATTCATTTGTGAGCATCTATTTACCTTTGCAATGGACCATCAAAACATACACACACTAATGTTTATTCATAGAGCTTCGACCATCTGCAAAAGCTGTCGTTTCCTCCAATAATCATACCTCCAATATTAGAACCGCATAATCAGCCAACGCTTGCCGAGAGTTCAAGTAACCCAATTTAAGAAGAAGTAATTATAAAACGTTTGGATTCTAATTCTTCAAACTAGAGTAAAGAGAGTATGTGGTTTGCAAAAGGATCTTACTTCAATGAAAACATAGTATCCAAATCCTTCCCTTTCTCATCAAAATTAGCAAAATCGTCCCAAAAGAAATAAACCCAAAACTGAGTCCCATAATCGAACCACGAACAATTACGATTCTTTTCATCACAAGAAAACATAGTACAATCAAATCCAAAGAAATTGTCAACAAAAAAACGAAGAGGAGAAGCGGAAGATCCGACCAATGGAGTCGCGATGGAGAAAGAGGAGGAGGAGAAGAAGAAGATGATGCGTCGGTGAAAAAAAAAAGGTTTAAACGTGCCTTCTCTTTTGTTAAATCAACGGTTGAGATTAAAAGCAGTTCTTAGTTATCTTTACCAATAAATTTGGTTAAAAATTGACCAATCAACATCTTCATTAAGGGTAAAATTGTCAATAAATGAGAAAGGGAAGGAAAGAAGTGCCTCATATATGAGAAGTGTCTTAAATGATAATAAAATGTGAGAAAGTGTCTCTGAAGGTAAATAACTCTTGAAAAAAAAAACAAAATTGGAAGGCGCCTATAGACGAATTTATTAAAATCTTATTATATAAAGGAGAGTTCGCAAAATTGTAATTCACGAGATCGCGACACGTGTATAAGTAGCCAATTAGATTTTAACACATGTCAATTATTTAAATATGTAAGTATTTCAATATAAAAATTGTTAATTACTCAAAAAGTAAGAAATTAAAATGGAAAAAAAACACAAGCATAAAGTAATTTACAAATTTCACAAAACCTCTATACAAATAGTTATATTTAGTTATTGGAAAACAAAATTTAGACAAATAAAAACAACAAACTATATAACTAAAAATAGAAACAACTATGCTTATATCGTTATATATAAGAAGAAGTTTAACATATGAATATCTATGGAGAATACAAAATAATTGGCATGAATGAACTAGATCAACGAAAAAGCAAAGATAAAGAAAAATTGGTGAACGATATGTTTTTACATGTTTAAAATTTACAACATAACATCAAAAAAGATCATTAAAATATGTAAGCATGAGTTAGTTATTATATCAAATATTTTAATGATTGAAACCATATTTACATATATCAAGCATATATATTTAGTTTTAAAACATAACTATTTATAGTAACTCAAATAATCCTCGCATCGCGAGGGTATTATTCTAGTGTTTTAATAAAATACAAAAATCATATAAGAAGTAATTTTATCTTATAATCAATAACATAACATGCATGTGTGTCACTAATTTTTTTATGTTATTTTTATATATACTAAATTAAGTTACATCTCTAATCAACAAGTTACACACATGATAGTCCATGTTATTTTTACCTTAAAAAATTACATAGAATATTATTTTCAGAACACACTTATCGAATTTCTCAAATTAAAATTTACATGTTAATTATGATAGT
Organism: Draba incana; assembly: GCA_963576765.1. Classification (NCBI taxonomy): domain Eukaryota; kingdom Viridiplantae; phylum Streptophyta; class Magnoliopsida; order Brassicales; family Brassicaceae; genus Draba; species Draba incana. Next base: position 21,319,013 of record OY755217.1, read on the forward strand.
GATAAGAAAAAGGTATTTAACAATACCTCATTTACTATCGAATATTAATTTATAGAGTTATTACTGTATCATAACCACCACCACCACCACCACCACCATCACCGTGTGACTGTACTCGAACTCGCAGGTAGAATGTGTTGAACACACTACCCAACCATTGAGCTACGGAGTAGTTGTCGGTTAGAGTATACTTAAAAAATAACATTAACTGTTTTCATGTCCCACATGCACTGCTCATTTATACAAAATTACAAACCCATGCAAACTTTTGTTTTGTGACTTTGTCTATATATACATATATCCACATCCCAACCTCTTAAAAAAATCTCTCTCTGTCTGTTCTCTCTCCTCAAGTCCTTAAGTAAGAAACAGAGTCAGAGGAAATGGCGGCCAAAAGCAAGAAGAAGATCCTCAAGACTGTCTCCATTGTCGACATCAGTTGTGGCAACTGTAAGATACCAAATTTCTCCTCTTTTTTCAAAATTTTCTCCAAAAAACGGAAGCCCCCCTCTACTAATGACCGACACTGCCATTCCTCCTGCATCTCCTCCGCTACACCTTCCTCCACGCCACTTTCCACCGCTGCAGTCGCCGTCGAGAAAGATTCCGACGATCCTTACCTAGATTTCAGACAATCAATGCTTCAAATGGTACTAGAGAATCAGATTTACTCAAAAGATGAACTCAGAGAGCTTCTTCAGTGTTTCCTCAGCCTCAATTCGCATTATCATCACGGTGTGATCGTCCGTGCATTCTCGGAAATCTGGGAAGATGTTTCTCCGCCGCCGCTTCCGCCGTAGAAACGTCTCCTCTTGTCCACTGTTACGATCAGTCACGTGCGTCACGTGATTACTATGGTTATTATTAGGCTAGCTAAGCTTAATGGATATAATTATAGGTTTATGTCTTTTTAAGTTTTTATTTTAATGTTTGTTAGGGAAGTAACGTTTACGTGATTGTAATAACTCTCTTTTAATAAGAGTCATGCCACGTCATCAGTAGTTTATTAACACGTGGACAAACGTGTTAATAAATTAATTGGACTGTGATTATGCTCTTAGTAGTTATCCTTAATTAGCTTTGGAAGAATCTTCATTGCTCTTCTTAAGAATGTAGCGATGAATGATGGTAGGATAAATGCTAATGTAAAATAACTTTTATCCTTAATCATCTTTAATTTACATATTGCAACATATTATTAATTAGTGATTTGTGTTTCTTACATGTTTTTATATGTTGTGTTGCGTAGGCATAAATTTTCCAAAATCGATGTTCCGAAGATTCTCGTCACTCGTGCGTCGTGACACTCTGGGATAGTGATGTGTTCGAAAACACACGTCAATTTTTTTTGTCATTGTTATTATAAAAGTACGATATGCCAATTTTCAGATCCTTAATTAAAATATAAGATACCTTTCTTGATTAAAAAAAAGATCGGATGATCAACGTTGTTAACGTAGAATATAGATTTTTATCAAAAAAAAAAAAAAGTGTAAGGAACTTGTAAGAATAATTGTCAAACTACAGATTTTTAAGTTTGATGAGTAAGATGATCTAAATACACAAGTGAGAAACGATAAGAAGTACGTATTACTTTCAAAAAATTTCTTACAATTTAATTAGTATTTTATCTATTTTGTAAATACTATCTTCCTAAAATATCAAACATTTTAATAAGTGGCAAAAATATTAAGTACTAAAAATATTTCTAATACTATCATTGATCGTTTAAAAGTAAATTTTAAGATATTTTTTGCAGGAATTACTTTTTTTTTTTTTTTTTTTGAAAATTTAGGAATTACATTTTAAGAAACATGAAACTAAAATTTTGCATTTGAATACAAACATTATTATGAAACAAGTCTCATTTCTAAAGTAATGAATAAGTAGGGGACAATAATAACCTGTCCAACGTAATTATTTATAGGCCAGAGATCTTGACTCTTTGAGTGTATAGAGAAAGTTGAGGCTTGGGACGATAAGAGCATGAACAATGCTCATACTTGAGGGTCTTATTAAAGGGTCTAAACTATAAAAAATTAATTAAGCAAAGTTTAGGAGATCTAAAAATTGGCTAAAAGGGCAAATTAGACCCAATGTTCCAAAGTGAGGTGGCAGAGTGTGGTTGGTCAAAAAAAAAATTAATCGGCAGAGTTAAAATTTTTTCCCCTGTTTCTCTTCTTCTCTTCTTCTCTTCTCTCTTCTCCTCGTGTTCTCCGAAGGAGAATTTTTGGCGATTCCGTTGTCCGTCGAATCGGCAGAATTTTCCGATTTAAGTTCTTCAATCCCTTCGAAAATCTCAGAAATTTGGTCGATAAGAGGTGAGGAAAGTCTGAAGGTTAGCAGCGGTGGTTGAAATCTCCGGTTCATCATCATAATCGGGAAAATTCAGTTCATCTTCATCGATTCTCAGTTAAAAAGGTTAGCAATCGATGAAATCTCTCTCTGCTTTCATAGATCTTTTACGGTTTCTGGTTATTCAGATTTAAATTTAGAAATTTAGGGTTTTTTGTAAATGAAATTAGGGATTTTTGTAAATGAAATTAGGGTTTTTCAAAATTGGGATTTCACATAGTTGTAATTAGGGTAATTGTGTATTTCAGATTAGAAGATTTGAAAATTAGGGTTCTTCAACCTCCGATTTGATACAATTGTTAGAGCATGAACAATGCCACTGTCTGAATTAGAAGTAGCGCTCAAGAACAAGCTCATAACGAACTTCTTGTCACAGCATTAGGAAAAGCTCTCATGACTGAGTTAATGTTCTGTCATTTAGTATTTGTTTCTCATGCAGTTTATGTTCTTGTATGAAATTAGGTTTGTATAAAATTAGGTTTGTATGAACTCTTGTATGAAATTAGGCTTGTATGAAATCTTGTATGAAATTAGGCTTGTATGAAATGTTGTATCAAAATAATATTGTATCAACTCTTGTATCAAATTAGTCTTGTATTAAATGAATGAATTTGCTTTTTTTGTAATAGTTTCTTTGTGAAAATTAAATCCATTTCAGTAATGTGTTATTGTTCTTGTTCTCTGTTCTTCTTCTATGTAGTTCTGAAATCGTGTTATTAATCTTTGTTCTTGGTCCATGTACAATCTGACATTGTTTTTATCTTTCTGTTTCGCATATCTTTGATGCCGAGCTTGGAGGAGATGATATGGAGAGGTGTAGGGAAGACGAGGAGATGCAATGCAGATTATGTAAATGAGGTTAGTTGTTGCAGGATAATGTGTAGTTGTAGCTAAAGAATCCATTAATAATGTGTAGTTGTTGCAGGATAATGTGCATATTATATATCAGATTTATTGTTTTATGCTAATTTGGTTTGATGCAATTGCAGGTTATTTGGTTGTATATGTCGGCAGAGTGTTCATTTGGACTCAAAGACAAGAAGTCACATGTTGGTGTCTTCATGCTTCACAAGTCATACTCATTTTTGTTCATATGTGTCACATGTTTTAGAGCACATTTTTTTTTTTCTGCCAGTACGTTTTATACCATATCTTTGTTACAATAATTTGGACATTTTACCTATATTATTTATACAACATTTTTCTTCTCATTATAATCGTTCAAAGTTCGTTTCCTCTCCTCTTCTTGTGAAGTAATATTGCTTCTCATTCTTGAATCCTTCTCAAAAATCATAGTTCTTCTCCTCCTCTTGAATCCTTCTCAAAAATCATAGTTCTCAAAAATCATAGATGAATCTCTTTCTCTTCTTCTACAAACAAAATATATTTTACAAACCAAACCAAATATAAAATTCACCCAAATTTTTACACAAATATGGCTTCCTCTTCAAATGATCCTTTCTCACGAGCACTCGATCAAGAATTTAATGAATTTATCGACCAACAATTCGATGATTTGTTAAATGATTTTGATGATGTTGAAGAGGCAACCGGACCCAAGAAAAAACGACTCTACATCAACAGAGATCGCGAAGAGGGACACGTGCAGTTATGGAATGACTACTTTAATGACGAACCTTTACCCGCACTATTTATTCCGACGTCGTTTTTCCATCTATCTTTTTAATTTTGTTAAACTTTTGTATGTGTTAAATATTTTTATGTTTAATAAATTGTTTTATAAAATAAATAAAATTATTAATATTTTATTTTTTTAGACACCCAATGTTCGGTGTCTCCATTGGAAGTGTCTTAATCGAAAGTGTCTAAAAACATAAAATTTACTTAATTAATATTTTAGACCCTCATTAGACACTAAAGTGTTCATTAATTAGACACTAAAATGTGAGCATTGTTCATGCTCTTTGTTACATGAACACATGCATATTTAAGATGCGCAATAATTAGAAAGAGAAGTCTAATAATATTGATAAATGATAATTGATAATCATTACTCGAATATTTATCAACTACAACACAATTTCTTCACGCACACATGTACAAATATCGTATATAAATATATATATGTGTATATATCAACTACAACACTATTTCTTCACGCACACATGTACAAATATCATGTATAAAAAAAAAATATATATATATATATATATATATATATGTTGTTTGGTATATATAGATTCCAATACATACTATATGATGTTACGCTGGATCGTTATAGTATCCATCGGAATGGATATCAATTTTTGTAATCATGAAGTTTTATCAAGTTGTCCACTAAGTTCCAATGGATGTTTTTATGACATCAAATGTGAAGTTTTGTCAATGTCAAATGTCGAAAAGGACAAACATTTTCTTCCAATATTCTGCTCTGTCCCCTTATGTTTTTTTCACATCCATCATTACAAAAGATAAAAGAACTGTGAAAAATGTAATGCTAGAAGACGAATGATATTCGTACAATGGTAATTCTCTCTAAGCTCAGTTTCGAGTCCGATTATGAAGTATAAATAAAATTTACCATTTATTTCCTTAGTATCTATCTATGATAGCTATTCTATACAGTTTTTCAAAATCAATACACAAACCGAAACCAAATATAGCTATTTGCCTATTTTGTTTTATTTCGCCTAGAGTTATCTCAAATTAACCAAACCGAAATCAATGCAAGTATGATATTCTCAAACTCCTCAAAGTTTAAAAAAACAAAAGGAGAAAACGTTTGGGTGATAAACTGATGATCCTGTATTTCATGCAATTTTAATAATGAGCACAAAAAAATATTTTTTTTCTAAATTATTAACTTCTAAAAGACCTTGATTTGATTACAATAAATGTGCTAGAAGTTGAAACAAGTCAAGACGGTTCGCTCTAAACTCTCTCTAAAACAAAGCGGCCGCTACAGTAACCTTATCTCGTTTCCACCACGTTTTGGCTCCGACGTGCGGCGGCTTCCATAGCGTCGACGCCGGTGGCCCTTTGCTTAGGATTTCCTGCTTTCCTGTTTAGTCTCAATCCGGTATCATATCTTTGTGTTTTCATCTTCGTATCCATAGCCCTGGTTCGGTGAAGTGTAGATTCAATATTTTAGGAGATGGTAGGTCTTTGGCCGTGGGTATTGGAGGAGCAAGTTTGGGTCTTCATGGAGTCAAGATCTTTGCCGCTGAATCTCAGATCTGATCTGGTTTCGGTTTGCGAGGAAGGATCGGAGGTCTGGTTTCAAAGTCTCCGTCGGTGCGTGAGGTTGACCTGGGGTCAATTGTCGTTTGCGAGGATGTCGTATCGACCAGTTTTGTGGCTTCTTGCGTCGTGAGTTCCGATCGGTACCTTTTCGCAGCTTGATTTAGCCTCCTCTGTTGTTTGGTCCTCTTGTTTGGTTGTTTCTCATTTTATCGGCTTGGTTTGATCCTTGCTTTCCTTGAGTTTGGTCTATCCTTTAAGCTATTGATCTCTGGTTATGGAGTATGGGTTTGCTTGCTCTGCTTCCTGGCTATTCAACAGTGAAGGTTTTGTGGAGTTGTTTGTGTATTAGGGTTGGTAATAAATGATTTTCTTTTGTGATGATGATGATGGTTCTGGGGCAGGCTTTCGTCGTCCAACAATTCAGCATTCTTGCTCTCCATTTTTTCAGAATAATTCTTTTTGCGGCGATTCATTTCAACAACTTTCCCTCAATGATATTGGGTTGAGTATCAGTGCAGAAGCATCGGAGTGGTTTGGATTCTGTTTTCTCTCTTTGTTGGTGGTCTTTTTTGCCTTGATTATATTCTGCTATAGTCATTCTTGTTGGTTTTATCCCTTTATCCCTAATCAAGCTCCTTGGAGGTAGTGAGTTCATTGATCTCTTCAGCTCACGTTGCCGTCTTCCCTTGGTATAAATATAGGTTCAGCGATTGCATCTTGGTTCTTCCATTTGTTCTTGTCGCAAGTTTGCAGAGTTGGCTATGGTTTGATTGGATTTTCTCTAGCTCGAAGTTTAGTTTTGATCAAAATGTTTAAGCTAGGTTCTTGGCTGTAACATGTTAGTGTAGGGGTCGGATTTCACCCCTAGGAGATTGATGTAACGATAAGAACGATTCTGCAAAAAGCTAGAAGAAATCCTAAACAGGCTTACAAGGACCCAATATGTAATTATGCCCGTAATAGAATTAAATTCATATTTAAATGGCTTTAATGATATTATGGGCCTAAAGCTAATTTTATGGCTTAATGGGCCAAACCCAAATCTAGCACTTAGACTTAGGATGAAAAGCTATATATAGCTCATTGTATTCACCCAAAAAAAGGGTTCAGAACTTTTCGGACGACAAGATTAATAAAAGCTTTCTTAACAGCAAACGCAAGTCTCAACATCTTTATGCATAGTGATTAACTCGGAAGTCTCGCATTTCCTCGACAACCCTTACAAATTTAATTGTGCGAGTTTCGACTCCTACAATTTGGCGCCAACTAAGAGGACTCGCAAGAAATTCTTACTCAAAAGAATCACTGTGCAATCTACGTAAGCAACAATGCCCGGAGACAAAAATCAACAACTCACCGCTGAGCAGCAACACATCGCCGAGGAACAACGCATCGCCGGGCAGCAACGCATCGCTGAGGAACAACGCATCGCCGAGCAGCAACGCATCGCTGAGGAACAACGCGTCGCTGAACAAAGACGGATCGCCGATCAGTAGCATCGCAACAATAACAGCGACAGAACTGGGATCACAACAGTCATCCCCGATACTCCAGTGACAGCAGTCGCAACAGTGACACCCGAGTTCCTGACTGGCATGAAGGCGATGCTAGATACACTGCTCAAGAAGACATAAGAGCAGGAGAAGATCAATCAAGAACTGCTCGTCCTCGCAACAGTGGATCGGGTTCACGACAGAAGAGCGGGTATGTTCAGACGGAGTAATTCCAACATCCTTGGATTTCACAACTCCAGCGAGAGCACCAAGAGTACAAGGTCTACCTCCTCCTACGCCAACTCTGCAGGGCGAGAAAGGCGCCACTACTCAAGCTGCAACTGAGCAACCAAATGCCAGAGCAACTATGACAAATAACTTGGAGAATCCGAGAGTTGCACGCAATCTGGAGAACGTCGCCACTAGAAGGACAACAAACAACACTGAGCGAAGCAACGCTGTTGCAGAGCGCGAGCAAAACTTCGACGACGAAGAAGATAACTTGACCTAGTCAGAGCGATCCGAGTTTGAAGAAGAACAACATGTAGCTTTTCTGGTTCAGAAGGCAGAGTTGGGTGAGATGCGACGCAGTATAGAGCGAGCGGCCGCTGACATGAAAAACGTTCGGTCTGAGCTACACAAAGCAGTTAGCAAAGTGCCTGAGCTCGATCGGGTACTCCCGGAGGTCCAGAATACCCCTTTACGAATCATATCAGGCAACTTAGAGTCTCCGATCCAAGAAGAATCAATGTACCGATTTTCGAAGGAAAAACCGATCCCTCCGAACACTTGAATGCATTTACCATCGCACTGGGATGAGCTAACTTTAAGGAAGGCGAAGAAGACGCTGGACGCTGCCTCCTCTTCGTCGAGCATCTTAAGGGAGCAGCTATTCAATGGTTTTCCAAGCTGGAAAGGAATTCCATTGACAACTATAGGCAGTGGTCCGCATCGTTCCTAAAGCACTATGCTATCTTCATCGACCCTGAGATACCTAACGCTGATCTCTGGACTCTACAGAAAAGTTAGGACGAGGCGTTGAGAAGTTTCTTTGAGCGTTTCAAGGTGGTGCTATCCAAAGTCGAGGGCATCAGTAATAAAAAGACGATCGAGGCGCTTAAGAAGTCATTGTGGTCCAACTCTGAATTTCGCAGGGAAATGATCTTGAATAAGCTCGCAACAATCCAAGATGCTCTGCACAGAGCTACTGACTTCGCGATAATCGAGGACGAGAAAAATATTTTCGCCCTACCTTAAGGAAAGACGAAGTCCACACCTTACCCTCTTCCTACTCAGCATCAACCACACGCTAAAAAGAGTAACAAAGGACAAGGATTTGCATACGAAGAGTCCGAAGGCGCTCACAATTACCAAGTGGAATCCCAAGGTTACAGCGGAGGACGAGGTTGAGGCCGCGGTTGCTAGTCAAACATATGGACAAGAGATGGGAACAACTACGACGAAGAAGCATACTGCGAGTACCATAAATACATTGGGCACTCTACAACAAAGTATCGTACCCTACTCAACATCAACCACACGCTAAGAAGAGTACAAAGGACAAGGATTTGCGTACGAAGAGTTCGAAGGCGCTCATAATTACCAAGTGGAATCCCAAGGTTACAGCGGAGGACGAGGTCGAGGCATCGGAAGCTAGTCAAACACATGGACAAGAGATGAGAACAGCTACGACGAAGAAGCATACTGCGAGTACCATAAATACATTGGGCACTCTACAACAAAGTGTCGTACCCTTGGCTTGAAACTTGATGCTGCACTAGCTACTGGAAAGCTTAAAGGAAACATAGACATAAAGGATTTTGAGATGGACGCCAACGAGCAGCAACATGCACAAGACGAATACCCTGCACCTAGAAGGCAAAACAACGAGCCAGCAGCAGACGAACTCGTCCTGACATACTTATGTTAATGGGAGGATCCCGTTACTGCTTAGATACTGTGGCTTCCATTAAAGCGTACCAATCGAGAGCTGAAGTCAGTAAGAACCTAGCTCAATCATATAAACTGCCAATCGACATAATTTCCTTTAAAGAAGAAGAGACAGCTGACATTGATCGACTTCACAACGACTCTTTGGTGGTCAAACTCGTCGTCAATTACTTCAACGTATCCCAGATCCTCATTAATACATGGGGCTCTTTAGACGTCGTCATCCGCGAAACGCTCGAGAAAATAAAAGTCGACCTCAGCAACCTCGAAGGAAGACCAACTCCAGTAACCGATTTCTCTGGAACGACTACGATAATAGGAACTATCCAGCTTCCCGTCCAAGCTGGCGGTGTGACCAAAATTATGAAATTCGCAGTAGCAGATCATCCAGCTATCTACAACATCATCTTGGGAACTCCATGGATAAATTCGATGCGCGCTGTGCCATCCACCTACCACCTCTGCCTAAAATTCTCCACCCCAAGTGGCAAGTGGTGTAAAGACAATTCGGGGAGACCAGAAGGAATCCCGCACTTGCTTCTTGGTTGCACACAAGCTTAGGAATCCTATTCCAGAACTCATCATAAAGACAAACAAGAAATCCAAGCTGAACCAGCAGCACAAGGACGCGCTATCTAACAATCACTAATATAGCTTCACTTGAACTACAAGGCGGCTTGATCTTTGCAAAGGGTACGTAGGCAGTTCATCTTCGGATGGGTTCAGCTGCCCTCTTCCCAAAAAAGGGGGGGGGGGAAGTAGGGTACATATACTCGTATACTCCCACTTCTCTTACTTGACTTTCTCATGAAAATAAAACAAAGCAAACTTTGATGAAATAGTTTCGCTTGTAATATCTAAGTCTTAACAAAAACAGACTTCTATCCAAACAATTCGCATTTACATCCTTCGTGGATATTTCTAAGTCTTAACAAAAACAGACATTCAACTTTGCTGCTGGCCACAACGATGGTCTACCTCGCAAGCTTCAGATTTGACTATTACATCATTTACAGGATTAAACAGCGCTCTATACAAATGTATAATGTTCATTATAAGAGCGTATGCGTTAGAGGAAAACGTATACGTAAACCCAAATGTTCATTTCGAAACCCAACAGACAAAATGTTGGTTACATCGCCAAAAGTAATCACTACAGGAGCGGATGTGTTCTCGGGAACACGTCTGTAAACCCAAATGTTCACTCTAAACCCAACTTACTGAATCGTTGGTCGTAACGCGATAACATGTTCATTGCAGGAGCGGATGCGTTAGAAGAAAATGCATCTGTAAACCCAAATGTTCATGTCGAAACCCAACTAACATAACGTTGGTAACTTCTGTAGATAATATTTAGGACAAAGTGAAACAATGCATGAAAAGGGTAAACACCACCCAAGCTGAATAAATCAAAAAACAAAAAAGACACTAAGGCATTTTCTCCTTAAACGCCGTCAACAACCTCCATAACTTGTTCGGCTACAACCTCAGTAACATAATTTGAAGAATCGCTGTCATTAGATGAACTGGAAGAATTCGAATCCGAATCAATCTCCTCGCGGAGCAGGAGCATGCGTAACTTGAAGCTTGGCCGCGATGTCCAAACGAGCAGCCTTCAAAGTAGCAACTTGATCCTCCGCAGCATGCTTTAGCATCTTGAACTCAACACAAACTCTTTAAAAATTACTAAGTGAACAAGTCTGCGAATGGAAAGACACCTCGTAATCATTGGCCAGCTTGTTGAGCAAGGAAATGAACTGCCAAAAAAAAAAAAACAAGTCGTCAAGCTCGAAACAAAAGAAAATACTGCAAAATTTGTCAAAAAATTCGGACTGTCCAGCAGTGAAGGGCCATGCTCGAATAAGTATCTTTTCTCGTCGTTTCTCTCCAAGGGGGGAACTCAGGGAAGATGATCCTCGATAAGTGAGACGCCGCTGTAGCACTAGCGTTTTCCTTGCTATCTCCTTGAGAACCTTCGCGACCTGATCCACAACATCATCTATGTTCCCAACATCTTTACGACTCTTCGACAACAATTCAGGACATCAACCGCTAATGTTGATCTCCATGCTTAATCGGCTGCGCACAGTGATGACGACGATCTATATGCTTAATCGGTTGCGCAGAGCGACGACGACGATTTCCATGCTTAATTGGCTGCGCACAGCGACGACAATGATCTCCATGCTCGATCGGCGGCGTATGTCGATGGCTTTGATTTACGTCGGTAGCTCTCCTCTCATGCGCATATACTTTTCTCCTGTTACTTGACAATTCTGGTGAAGAATTCAACAAAAGCACTCTAAAATAACGAACAAGCGTATCTCTCCGGAACATTTCTCCTGCCGCTTAGCATAGGCTCAACAATCATCTCTCCGGAATCATCTAAGTCTGGGACTATTCTCGAACCGCTTCTATCTGACGATCAAACCGTGAATCTCCAGAAGTTATTCTCTTCAAGTTACTTTGTCATTGTGAGAAGAACCCGGATACCGAGTCAAAACTCAAAATCGAAACCAAGAACAACTGCATTGACTTCTGTTGACCAGTTGACTGGTTAATTTTTGTTGACTATTGACGGTTGACCAAAATTAGGTCTAGCCATCGCAAAAATCTCGAGTATCAATTCGTCACGCCGGAGCTCTGATCACCGTCGATCTTTACCGTGAATCTCTTCCGCCGTAGAGCTGATCGGAGACAAAGCTTTGCCTGGTTGCTCCGCCGCAACAGTTCCTCTATCGAGCGGATCGAAGAAGAAACTTCAGCTAGTCCCGCCATGAGCAGCTCCTTCGCCGCAGCTCCGCCGTAGCAGCTCTTCTGTCTGTCTCCTCCACGAGCAACACCGTCAAAGCTCCTCTCTCTGGTTCTTCTACGAGCAGCAACATATGGGATGATAGCCACGATTCCAGGCTCCACGCATCAGTTATTGAAGCTCATCCGGTGATGATTCTAAGCTCCACACAGCGATGATTGAAGCTCCTGCGGTGGCAAATCAACGAGCAGCTCTGCCACGATCTCAGAAGCAACGGCGGCTGCATACAGCGAAGATCCGGTGAAGGCCACGAACCCAGCGGTGGCCCTGACCACGAACGAAGCTCCTCACGATCGCTGGCGACAGACAGGACACCTGCGGGCTATGATAACGGTGGAGAGCGACACCGGCGAGAAGATGGAGACTTGATCAAACCAGAGACGGTAGATCCATGAACTCCGGTGACGACAACGGCGTAGATAAGATCGAAGGTGGAGGAGATGAAGTCACAAAAAGACAAAAAAAAAAAAAATCAGAAAAACCCTAATTTGCACTACAGGACAAAAAAAAAGTTTCGATTTTTTACCTATTTGCTGCAGGAAAAAAGTCACTTGGTAACAAAAATAGACTGCCTAGTAACAAAAATAGACTGCCTAGGGGGCCTATTTATACCAGAAGGATTTCCTAAGATCCCTAGGATTTTTCAGGAAAATTTCTAGAAACTCTCCTAACGGGCCTCAAGAGTCATTAAAGTAAAGCCCAATGGTCTGTTCAGTCCACTAAGCTCACTTTTAAAAATACAACCACGTCCTGGAAAATACGGCGGCATCGGCTGAACATGGAACAACTACAACTTCCCGAGTTCGGTGACGAGAATGTTAACGCCTGGCTGCTTCGCGATCTCACTTCAAGCTGCAGTTGGCTAAGCTTGTTTTAACAAGAGAAGCAAGTTCAGGAAAACACGATAACATTGTTTCAACATGGAATAACTACAACTTCCTGAAATCGATGATAAAGACGTCAACGCCTAGCTGCTTAATGGTCCATCACATCAATCTCAAACTTCAACAACTTATACCTTGACATCATCTAACTCGATACTACCAAGCTGGGGGGGGGGGGGGGGGGCTAACTGTAGGGGTCGGATTTCACCCCTAGGAGATTGATGTAACGATAAGAACGATTCTGCAAAAAGCTAGAAGAAATCTTAAACAGGTTTACAAGGGCTCAATATATAATTAGGCCCGTAATGGAATTAAATTCATATTTAAATGAGTTTAATGATATTATGGGCCTAAAGCTATTTTTATGGCTTGATGGGCCAAGCCCATATCTAGCACTTAGACATATGATGAAAAGCTATATATAGCTCAATGTATTCATCCAAAAAAAGAGTTCAGAACTTTTTGGTCGACAAGATTAATAAAGCTTTCTTAACAACAAACGCAAGTCTCAACATCTTTATGCATAGTGATCAACTCGGAAATCTCGCATTTTCTCGACAACCCTTACAAATTCAATTGTGCGAGTTACAACTCATACAGTTAGGCTTCCCATGTGTGGGCTTGGCCTCTGATATCTCTCTTGTTGACATCGGCTTTGGTATTTCGAAACCGTGTTTCACCCTTTTGATCCTACTTTGGCATTGTACCCATGTTTATGGTTTATAAAAGAAACAAATGACCAAAAAAGGGACCCTGTTACTATGTAGGGGCAGTTTGATTTTGTAGGGTTGGGGATATTGGAATGCTAGTTTCCGGGGTTTGAATGTTACATTTTTGGATTTCTCGATTTTTTTTATAAAGTTCGGACGTTAAACTTTTTTTCACCGTTATCTATTTTTGTTTCAAACGTTAAAACTTAAAATAATCAACCAAATATCTATAACGGGCAATTTATACATGTAATATAAAAACATGTAAAGTAAAGTAATACATGTAAAACTGCACCTACCGATTTTATAAAAAATATTAATTAGTAGAATATCACTTTTAGAAAGAAAAAAAACTAGATAAATAGCATGTCAAAAAATATAACTAGTTAAGTAGCAGAGAGAATTAATATGAGACAAAATTATCCTTCCATATTTGAAGATATGTATGAAAAAATAATAAAAATTATATAAATATTTCATCTCTGAGAAATTTGTCCCTACAAACTATCTCTGAAAATTGTAGATCTATTCTCGAAACAAAATAAAATTGGGTCACAAAAATAGTCGTACGGAAAGAAATGGCAAAAAGGGAATTGGTCAGTTTTGAGAGGAATTGAGAGAGATAAGTGGATTGTGGTAAAAAGTGTTGATTTGAGGCTTAGAGAGCGAGGCTTCGTGTTGGTGGTGAGTCCTTAGTGAAGAGGTGACGAAAATCAGAGTTGTGTGGTGTTGATTCTCTTATTTTCGTGGCTATTTATCATCATAAACCAAATCTATCCGAATCCCTAAATTGAGTGCGCGACCATGACTTATCTGGGTAAATGGAACGTTTATCTCGTTGATTTTTGTGTGTGGATTGGATTGATGATGAGATTGTGTTTTCTCTCTGTGTTTTCGTGTTATGTGGTATGTGTTGTTGATGTGTGTTTGCAGGTTTCGACCTTGATTGAAATCGGACCGAAGAGGAGAAGGTTTGATTTCAGGTTTTTTGTAGTCTGCGTCGATCGACAAAGTGTGTGTGTCGATCGACACAGGTTATAGTCGTGTGTCGATCGACATAGTGTGTGTCGATCGACCCAGGTACAGTTTTCGTTGAAAACATTGTTATGATTATGTTTTGCATTTGGTGGTTTAAAATGTTAACTGAATTATCTTAAATTGTCGTTCGATTATGCATGTGTGTATAGTCGGTAGATGGAATGACCGTCTCACTGAGTATTTATGATAATACTCACGCATCTGGTTTTTCCATGTGATGCAGGTAAATAAAGATTGTGATCGTGGAATCATGGCTATGAAGAGGAGGATGATATATGGTCTCGGTTGAGTTGGTTCTTATATTGTTTAGAACTGATGTTAGGTTGTTGGTTGTTCTAGAATGATTGATTTGAGTTATTGGAATTGGTGATTTGATATTTATTGGTTTATTTGTCTTCCGCTGGTTATTGATGGTTTGTCTGATTTAATTGAGTTTGTCTGATTTAATTGGTCTATACTCGTCATTTTTTAGGCGCATGTCTTCAAGCTCTTTAAAATTGTATGATTATGATCCACGAATCGATGTCTAAATTCAACTAGTCCCTTTGATATATTGGATTTCCAACGTAGACTTCCTTCATTATATTATTTATGAATAACGCTGATGACTCATCTTAGTTATACATTTCTAAAATATGTTGAAAAAGATATCATATCACGTAAAACTCGTACGTGATGGGGTCTAAATTGACATAATTGGTTTAAAACTTTAATGACTAACCATAAGTGTATGGCAATTACGGTGTAGGTGATAACATGTAAGGATCGAATCCATAAGAAATGAGAGCAATGAGAATGCAATAAACTAAAGAAGCTAGGTTAATGCAAATGATGGGGGTTTGATTCGATTACTAACAAACTAAAAAAATGCAAATAAAGTAAAGCAAGAACTAAAATGAAATGCAAAAACAATAAACCATGACAATACTCAAATGAAATGCAAGATAAATAAGCAATTAAGAAAAGTCAATAAAAAGTCAACGAATATAAGCTAAGATGATCAAATATGATAAAAGCATGGATCTTTGGGTAGATATCATAGATTAATGGTGAATAATGAGCTAATGGATATGCAAAGCTATTCAATCTATTATTTCCGAGACATGATACCGGTTTATCTTGATTAACCCACTTCCGTGGCACTAATCACTTCTCTAATCCAACTATTCATCATTTACTTCCGCATAGATAACCAATTAAAAGAGAAAGAATCAATTCAACATGCTCATAGAGTCTATCTATCTACCTACACATCAACTTCCATTGGAGAAGATTCAATAAACATCTTTGTAAAAATCATTGGAGAAGATTAAAGTTCTCCTAGACATTTTTACAAACACCTTCCGGACAAAAAAACCCATGAATTAGATTTTGGTTAATTACTCCTAAATCTAGCATTAACATCACTCTAATCTATGGAAAAGTATAAATAATCAACACCCAAAGCTATATGCAAGAATAATCACCCATTAAAAACCCCTAATCTACTCTACCCTAAATCATTAAGGAAACTACTCACTAATCAT
The DNA here is from genome assembly GCA_963576765.1 of Draba incana. Lineage (NCBI taxonomy): Eukaryota > Viridiplantae > Streptophyta > Magnoliopsida > Brassicales > Brassicaceae > Draba > Draba incana. Next base: position 21,334,985 of record OY755217.1, read on the forward strand.
GATGTAAATCATAGTGGTAGATGTAGATAAAGACATCATGAAAAGACTAAGCATAAAAATAAGAAATTGCAAATAAAAGTAAAGTTTTGACACTCAAATCATAAAAGATACAAAGATTTCGTACTTTGTTCAGAGGATAAAAGAGATGAGGCCAAACTTAGGATTTTTTGCCTCATAAAGTTGTATTTATGGGAAATGGATAAGTGTTCTCCGGTCAACCCGACAAACCTGGATCAAACCCGGGTTTTTGGCGAAACTGCATCCCGACCGGCCCTGCCGACCGACCGTGTTGCAGAAAGTGGTCGATCGGATGCTAGTGGGCTTCCTTCTAATGAGTGCGAAAGTGCTGCTCCGACCGACCCTGCCGGCCGACCGTGTAGGAGAAAGTTGTCGGTCAGAACCTGGCAGAATGATTTCTTCTCCTTGCTCTGAAACTGCCTTCCAGACCGACCCCTGGGACCAACCGTATAGCTTGAAGTGCTCGGTCAGATTTTGACAGATTGCTTCCTTGCATTGTTTCTCCGTCTTTTCACGATACTCTTTCACCGCACAAACCGTCATAGCTCCTAGACTCTATTAATACATGAAAATGCATAAAATATGCAATGCAATGAAAGAAAACTTATAATGGACTCTAAGACTCAAACCGTCATGCCAGTAAAAGCTATGTAAAATACTAGTTAAGGTGGGTCTAAATACGGTTACATCAACTCCCGTGGACTTGCCTCTTTGCTCGTCCTCGGGAGAAAAAGAGAACAAAGAACCGGTGAAGAGGTTTGAAGGCGGAGAACTCATGACCACGAGATTAATTTCCAAAGAACGGCTTATCAATAAAAGGTAATACAGATCAATACTATGGATAAACCTTCTACTCAATCAAGCAATCCGCACTTATCGTTACTCTAATCTCTTGCCTTTAAATTCAATGCCATGTGACTAATCGAATCATATCCACCAACTTCCTACATTCATTAAGATTACTCAACCGTGTAGTCTCAGAAATGGAAATTCGACCTAGTCCAATCGGCTTGGTAAGAGAAGAGGCCTTATGTGAAATAAAAAGAGGGTTCAAAGTTTAATGGCAAATTCTCTCGAACATAACACAAGCCATTAAATAAAAGTAATGGAGAAGGGAAACAATTTATGCATACAAATGCTTTCACTTACCATTTCACTCTCATTAAATTCATCATTTTTCCTTCTTCTTAGGATACAATCTAGGTAATTCTTTTTATGCTTAACAACTACTCTTGATTTCTTGACCGTACTCCTTTTGGTTTTTTTTTCATTCTTTTCTTTTCTTTTCTAGGAGTTTATTACTTACACACTTACGCCTAAGAGCAGTGTTTCTTTTACTTTGGATTTTCTTCCCTAGACATCCATTTCTTTCTCTTTTCTCTAAACCATTTTGGTTTACCCAATTCATTCTTTTCTTACTAACCATTTTTTGTTTCTTTCTTTTCTTTTCTGCAACTCTCACAAACCTTAATGACTAACCATAAGTGCATAGCAATTACGGTGTAGGTGATAGCATGTAAGGATCAAATCCATAAGGAATGAGAGCAATGAGAATGAAATAAACTAAAGAAGCTAGGTTAATGCAAATGATGGGGGGTTTGATTCGATTAATAACAAGCTAACAAAATGCAAATAAAGTAAAGCAAGAAATAAAATGATATGCAAAAACAATTAACCATGACAATACTCAAATGAAATGCAAGATAAATAAGCAATTATGAAAAGTCAACAAAAAGTCAACGAAAATAAGCTAAGATGATCAAATATGATAAAAGCATAGATCTTTGGGTAGAGATCATAGATTAATGGTGAATGATGAGCTAATGGATGTGCAAATCTATTCAATCTATTATTTCCAAGACATGAGACCGGTTTATCTTGATTAATCCACTTCCGTGGCACTAATCACTTCTCTAATCCAACTATTCATCATTTACTTCTGCAAAAATAACCAATCAAAAGAGAAAAATCAATTCAACATGCTCATAGAGTCTATCTATCTACCTACACATCAACTTCCATTGGGGAGGATTCAATAAACAAGATTAAAGTTCTCTTAGGCATTTTCACAAACACCTTATGGACGTAAAAAGCCCATGTATTAGATTTTGGTTAATTACTCCTAAATCTAGCATTAACATCTCTCTAATCTATGGAAAAGCATAAATAATCAACACCCAAAGCTATATGCAAAACTAATCATCCATTAAACACCCCTAATCTACTCTACCCAACATCATTAAGGAAACTACTCACTAATCATGATGTAAATTATAGTGGTAGATGTAGATAAAGACATCATGAAAAGACTAAGCATAAAAATAAGAAATTGCAAATAAAAGTGAAGTTTTGACACTCAAATCATGAAAGATACAAAGATTTCGTACTTTGTTCAGAGGCTAAAAGAGATGAGGCCAAAAGAGAACACTAATGTATTTATGGGAAAAAGAGATCCAGGTTTATCGTACTAATGTCCTTTTTCTTTTTCTTATATTTTCTAAATGATTTTTATTCGAGTTTTATTGAGTTCAAACACTGTTTTTTGGAGCATAAAAAATTTCATGAATGTATGCTTAGACGTTATGATTCAGTGATTTATCACCAGCTGAGTTCAGGAAAGCCGATTCAGAAACCTTCATGACCGGACTCGCCCCATCAATTCTCGGTTTTATCTCGTGGATACTAATCTGATTTTGACTCTATTTACGCTAACCATTTACTGTTTCTCATTAAGGAGTTAGACCTGGAAACGTATTATACGTTGAAGACACATTTTCCCCATTTCTACCACTCTCCGTGTCTTGAATGGCCAGCTCATTTTTAGTTGGTACCACACCTATACCCTAAACCTTTCTTTCAGACCTCATGCCTTCTTTTCATGACCCATATGCAGATATGTGTAAAAACGTCGGAGAGAAAGAGGATCGACGCAGTTCTAACCATTAGAGATGCGGCGATTACAAAACTTGGTGGAGTACAAAGAAATAATTCAAGAGAACATGGCAAACACTTGGGATCAGCAACAATGGTAAACATTATGTGCCTTTATCTAGACTCATTCTTGAAGACCGTTTTCCCCCGTTGTTCATCTATATAAAAAAAAAAAAACAGGAAAGGAAAATGTGTCCATAAAAGAGTTTAAGACCGAGGAAACATCCTAAAAGAGCAACACGAAGAAATATGGAGAATGGAGCGATTTTCAAAGAAAACGACGATTTACGGAGAAAGATCTAAGTCTGGGGGAAAAAGGCATCGAAGTGGTTAGGACTGTGGACTTGAATAGGTCCGTTCTCTCTTGCGATTTTGCATAATATCGCGCAATCCCGGAGAATAAAGTAACCTTAAACACTTATTAGCATCACCAATTAAACTAGCCTTTCTATACCTAGCCGTTTACCTAACGATTCATTGATGAGAAACTCCACACTTATAGTCAATTGAAAGTGCCGTTGAGACTTAGTAAGATTGTTATTTAAGCATTGAACAGGCTGCAAAAGTCATAAATGGCGTATGGAAAGGATGCCCTCGAACCGATCGTGAATCATAAGTGTCGACGCTATGTTTATCAGGAATTGTAAGTTCCCGTATTTTTAAACCTCTTTTCTGTTCTTGGATTTTGCTTGAGGACAAGCAAGGTTTAAGTCTGGGGGAGTTGATATACCTAATATTTTACCTATTTTACTATCTATTTTAAAGCATTTTCTAAGTATTTTAATAAGGTTTTACACCAAAGAGGTAGTTTTTCCTCGTATTTGTAGTTTTAAAGAGTTAACAGGGAAAATCATCAAAATGAAGCAAAAAGAGTCTAAAGAGGTATATTCTAAGCTACAACAAGTTTATCAAGCCAAAGACTTAGTCCAAGCCACGAAATTATCAAGATATCACACTTTGCCGATTTAGACAGAAGCGATGAGTCCAAAGTTCTGCTACGGACGGACAACCAAATGAACTTGAATTTTGATGAACGACAGCTACATCTCTTTGAGTCAGATTTCTAATGAAGTTGGAATTATCATGTTTGAAGCTGTGAGCTAGAAGTTACACTGGATTTACTGAAGACATGTCAAACTGCCTCGAAGATGAAGAAGGTGCAGAATGAAGTCAAACGTTGATGGACATTAAGGACGATGTTCCTGACCATTCTTAGCCTAAATTGGAGTCTTATTAAATCCCATCTCGAGCCTTGGAGAGGAGGTCGGTTGGAGTAATGAGGATTTGGAAGTTTTGACCAAAAAGACCGTTTTGCCCATAGAGAATCCTAGGAGAACTTAGCACTATAAATACTTGTTTTTAGCCTCTTATTTAGGGTGCCAAAATTTATAAACAGTTTTCATCTATAGAGAACAACAGCCACGCCTCCTTTGGAGGATTGATCATAGAGTTTGTTTTAGGAGCTTTGGTGGATGATCTCGCTTTGTACTTCGCTATAGAGAAGAATCTTCTTATCCCTACTCTTTTTATAAATTTTATCATCATGTTTTCATCTATTACTTGCTGTTTTTCGTGCCCCATGTCCGAATAATTCACTTGTTAGGTTTTAGGTTTTCAATGAGTTTCATAATTCGTTAATTGATTGATGATTATTTAGGGATAATAATAGAATCTTCATCTTTACTGGTACTCTATGCATAATTGCTTTACCGCGCATTTAGTGATTTGATCTTAGGTTGATATAGATTCCAAAAGCTATTATATTAATCGGAACTAGTATTTGATGAGCCTAGCGTCTTAACAATCGAAAGTTTAGTTAAGGAGTTCGGTGAACAGTATCATAACTTGAACTTTTCTTGAATATTTTCGTCTTGTAATAACCATCAAAAGTTAAGTCTATTAGGGTGAATGAATATAGTAGTCGGAGCCACGAAAGTGGAATGACTATACCATCGTGTTATGAGTTCTGGATGGTGCGGTATATCCCAAGGTCCCTAGATTAAATCAATCATTATTGTTGCATGATTCTCTGCGATTTCCTAAGTTCTAACGTTTTTCTAACATTGATTTCAGTTTATTTCATATTTGCATCCATGATAATTCACAATTACCCAAATGGCAAACATATTTTGTTCTAGCTTTATTTCATTCATTACAATTCGTAGCGTGGTTAACAAGTCCTCGTGGAATTCGATCCCTTATCTATACTAATTGTGATTTCTGTGCACTTGCAGGAAGTTGGATTAAGTGGTAAAACTTAACCCCATATCACATAGTATTGATCTGTATTACCTTGTATTGATAAGCCGTTCTTTGGAAATTAATCTCGTGGTTATGAGTTCTCCGCCTTCAATCCTCGTCACCGGTTCTTTGTTCTCTTTTTTCGCCCGAGGACGAGCAAAGAGACAAGTCCACGGGAGTTGATGTAACCGTATTTAGACCCACCTTAACTAGTATTTTACATAGCTTTTATTGGCATGACGGTTTGAGTCTTAGAGTCCATTATAAGTTTTCTTTCATTGCATTGCATATTTTATGCATTTTCATGTATTAATAGAGTCTAGGAGCTATGACGGTTTGTGCGGTGAAAGAATATCGTGAAAAGACGGAGAAACAATGCAAGGAAGTAATCTGTCAAAATCTGACCGAGCACTTCAAGCTATACGGTCGGTCTGGAAGGCAGTTTTTGAGCAAGGAGAAGAAATCATTCTGCCAGGTTCTGACCGACAACTTTCTGCTACACGGTCGGCCGACAGGGTCCGTCAGAGCAGCACTTTCGCACTCATTAGAAGGAAGCCCACTAGCATCCGATCGACCACTTTTTGCAACACGGTCGGTCGGGATGCAGTTTCGCCTAAAACCTGGGTTTGATCCGGGTTTTTCGGGTTGACCGGAGAACACTTATCTTTTTCCCATAAATACATTTTATGGGAAAAAATTCTCCTAGACATCATCATCGTCCTGGAGTCTCTTTTTACACATCACCGTCCCGGAGTGAAAATAAGTTACAAATGGGAGAGATTTGACTCAATAAAGTGAAAGTAATAAAAATAAAATAAAAGAAAAGGATAGATAGTGGTCGAAACACCTGGCTCAAAAGGTAGGCGAGAGTGATTATGGAGTGTATGGAACTTTGGCGGGAAAGTGTTCTCTGTCGGATCCAAGATCGACTATCTCCGTATCGCCGGAATGGGCATCTAGATCCGGTGTGGATTGGTCGTGGGTCTCATGGGATGTCCCCTCGTGGTGATTGTTGCTAATGGCATCGTCCTCTCCATCTTCGTTGCGATCAAAACCGGATAGGAGTGATAAACTACCGTACTCATAATTGGTAGTAATCTCAGTGCGGTTCTTGGTTGAGCGTTTGAAGAAATGAGGGACCGTCTTCTTGACAACTTTAACAAGTGTGGAAATCAATTTCCCATGCTTGGAAACCTTAGCTTCAAGAGCAACTCTCTTCTCTGTTTCTTTACGTAAACTAGTCTTGAACCATTCGGTGGATTCGTGGTTGATTGATGAAGTGGATTGGGGGGCTCGGGCTTGCATGTGGGAGGTGGAAGGTCGAGTTTCAGCGGTTATACGCTCTCCATGTGTCCTCTCCTTACTTCGCATTAAGGCTTGTGCAGTGTAGAAGAGTGAAACGCCTACAAGGGGACAACCGGGAAGACGCGGATACCATTGAGTGTGAGGATTGAAGTAAGAAACTCCTTCACTCAAGTCCGGTAAATCCTTGTAGGGGAGAAAAATGCACTTCTCCTCTTCTGAATATGGTGGCGTGAAAAGATAACCAAAAGTAGTAGATTTGTCGTACCATCCGCATATGAAGTGTTTTCTTTGAAGCGCGAGAAGATAGAGTTTGTTATCTCCGGTTAAGTGACGTTCTCCACTTAAGTTGAATCCACAAGCTTCTAAGATCACGGTAATTACGCTTCCAAAGTTACACAGCGGGTTCTTCACTAATCTCTCCTTGGTACATTCGTGCTTAACCGCGGCTAATTGTTTAGCCAATTGGGAACCAAGATTTGCCTTCTCGTGATTCTCCATAAACGGTCCAATAAGCAATGAAAACTCATCAAACTTCACCGTTCTATGTTCCTTCCTACTATAGATAAGTTGCGTGATGAGCGCATGCACATAACGAACCGCCGGATGTGTGATTTTGGCCGCCTTTGAAATTCTGGGGACAAGACTCTCATTAGCAAACCTCATCCATTCATCGTAATGCGTGTCTCTAATGGTGTACTTTATCTTCTCTAAGCATTTGAATCCCAAAATATCGCGAATTTCTTCAATAGTCAAAGAAAATGACATTTTCCTCACCGTAAACTCCAAAATTCCACCTTTAGCTACGGTCTTCTTGCCTCTTGGATAGACTAGTCCCACGGAAGCAAGGAACTCTCTTGCTATCTCTTCGTACATTGGTTGTGAGAGAGAGACAAACTTTGCAAGGCCTAGTTCTTCAAGATACAATTCTACGTCGCGTCGAATTCCGAGTAAATCAAGAGTCTCGTAATCGATGGTGGGTGCTTGAGGCATGAAAAACTGTTTTAGGCGTGTAACGTAGTCCACATTAGCTTGAATTTATGGTCCAACAGTCTTCATAACAAAATTTGTAGTTGAGGATCCACCGGCGTTCGATTTAGTCTTCGATTATCGTTGTTTCTTGGGTTGAGGAACCGGTTTTTGCACAATGGTTTGAGTGACCTCCACAAATCTTATTGGCTCGTTCCTGTCCTCGTTGTCTTCGTCTCGAAGTTGGTAATCCATTTCCTCATCATCTTCCCTCAAAATATCCTTTCCATTCTTCTTTGTCGATTTCGAAGGTTTTCTTGAGCGTGAACGACGTGGAGCTAGAGGCTCTCGTTCTCCAATGATTACGGGGTGTTCCTTCGGTCTAGCACTACAAGAAAACTGTGTTTTAGCATCGGAATTTAGCGTCAAATTTATTCCGACGCTAATTTAGCTTCGATTTTGCGTCGTAATGGCGTCGATAACACAATTCGACGCTAATTCGTTGCTAATTAGGGACAAAACATTTCGACGCTAAATCGACGCTATATAGCATCGATTTAGCGTCGAACTTCCATCGGAAGTATAATTTCGACGCTAAATCGATGCAAATTTACCGTCAATTTAGCATCGAAAAAATAGCGTCGAAATTAGCGTCGAATATTGCCTCAAATTTGGTAGGTAGATGAGACATTTAACACGGGTTCACCTACTTATTTAGCGTCGTTTAGAAATGACACAAAAACGACGCTAATTCGATGCAAAATCGATGCAAAGGAATTCGATGCTAATGCGATGCTAACATTAGATGCAAAATCGATGCTAAAATCTCCTATATATACCCACCCAACACCACCGTAAGAAATCATTTCACAAGTTAAAAAAAAAAAATTTAAATTCCGAAAAAAAAAATATTTTCTCCCAAATTTTTTTTTTTTAAAATGGGCGATATATACGAATTAAGACGCTGGATCTATCGACTTAAAGATGAAAATGGAGATCTTTCAGAAGAGTTCCTCAACGGCCTTGAAATTTTCATGGCTCAAGCGAGTAGTGTGCCTACAATCCAACGTCTAATTCAAAAATTAACGGACCGGAGTGATGGTGTGCCCGTGTCGGAAGTGCAAAAATTCGAGGCCATAGACAATTGATACAGTTGGTACGCATTTATTTAATAGAGGGTTCACACCTGAGTATTATGTTTGGTTTTATCATGGAGAGGGATATGAAGATGAAACTTCGGGTAGTACTAGTTACCAACCTATGGATCAGGGTCAGGGTTATTCGAATGAGCAATATGATCGGCATCAATCTGTTATAGAAAATGATGACCATGATGTCGGGTTAGAGCATAATAGGTTCGAAGAAATGGTAACCGATGCATTTCCTGGAACATAAAATCGTTAAATGGGTAACAAAGTTTCTTTACCCTAAACCCTAAACATAAAATTTGTTTAATTTAGCGTCGAATTAGCAGCGAAATCACACGAATTCGATGCTAATTCGGCACTATTAAACAATATTAGCGTCGAATTAGCGTCGAAATCATGTGATTTGACGCTAAATGAATATTTTTTTTTATGTTAATTTTATTTTATATATTAGTAATGAAATATCAATATGTACATTTTGTTATAAATTTGTTATATATTTGTAATAAATTTGTAATGAAATGGATTTAGGAAATATGTAGGAAATAGATTTTAGGAAATTTGATATGAAAAAATTCATATGATTGTTATCGTTATATGTTGCGGTTTTAAAATCTTTAAATAGTTAAGATTGTTATCGTATATGTTGTGGTTTCTTTACCCTAAACCTTAAACATAAAATTTGTTTAATTTAGCGTCGAATCAGCATCGAAATCACAAAATTGGACGCTAATTCGACGCTATTAAACAACATTAGCGTCGAATTCGTGTGTTTTCGATGCTAATTCGACGCTAAATTAAAAAAAAAAACGTTTAGGGTTTAGGGTATAAACAATAAAAGATTTAACGTCGATGATTCAGAGTGAAGCTACAATGTTATCTATATTCGAACATTTAATTGCGAACAAATTAGTATGTTTTTATAATTCGATGTTACAAATGCATGTAAGGACTTCTATTTCAACAAACTATATAGGTTTACATATATAATCATAACCCTATATGAACCAAATATGTAATTTCAAATTTCAAAATTTAAAATTATTCTGTTATATCAAAGATTGAAATGGCTAAGATAGTTTTCGTACCAGTGGCGGTTTCATTACCCTAAACCCCAAACGTAAAATTTGTTTCAGTTAGCGTCAAATTAACATCGATTCGACGTAAAACCGACGCTATATTGAATTAATTTGGCTAAACCAATGGCGGTAAACCAAATTAATTTTGATTTAGCGTCGAATTAGCGTCGCACAATTCGACGCTAATTCGACACTAAATCAAAAATTTTTGGATCTAACCGGCGGTAAACATTTATTCTGCATGGGAAATCAAAATTATTTAGCATCGGATTAGCTTCGTATCACGGATTTTATAACGGAGAAATCCCTTCTCCTCTCCGGCTTCTGCAATTCTCTCTCTCCGCCGCTCTCTCTCCCTCCGCCTCTCTCTCTCCGCCGAAGAATTCTCCCTCCGCCTCTCTCTCTCTCTCTCTCCGCCGCCTCTCCCTCTACATCTCCTCTCCATCTCCGCCGAAGAGACTTGTCCCTCCGCCCCTCTCTCTCTCTCTCCGCCTCTCCATCTCCTCTCTCTCTCCGCCGAAGCCTTATCCTCTCCCTCCGCCTCTCTCCCCTCAGCCGCTCTCTCTCCGCCGAAGCCTTCTCCTCTCCCTCCGCCTCGCTCCTCTCTGCCGCTCTCTCTCTCTCGCCGATCAAATGGTAAATTGTTTTTTTTTTTTTTAATTTTTGTTATATATATTAGTAATTTGTTATAAATTTGTTATATATATTAGTAATGGAATTTGATATGAAATAGATTTTAGAAAATGGATTTAGGAAATATGTAGTAAATAGATTTTGGGAAATTTGATATGAAATAGATTTTAGGAAAAATGTAGGAAATAGATATTAGGAAATGGAATTGAATTTTGATTTGATAATTTATGGAATTGAATTTAGATTTGATAAGTTATAGATTTGAATTTAGATTTGCTAAGTTATAGAATTGAATTTAGATTTGATAAGTTATGGAATTGAATTTAGATTTTATGAAATTTATTTATGCAAAGTCTAATAAAAAAAATTTAAGAGTTTTTTGGATTTAAAATTAAAAACGAATTTACAAGTTATTTTTCGAAAATATAAAATTATTTCCTAAATGGTAAATTTATGGATTTATGTGTTTGTATTCATATATTATATATAAAATTAAAAAATCGATGAATTGTTCTATCAACTTATTTTACAAGTTTTTAATTTATTTATCAATTTATATTTTACATTTTTTATTGATTAAATTTGTTTTATTTTATAGGCGGATCGACCTCCTCCTCCTTCATACGGACAGTTATTTGGCGAGGATGATACGATTCCCGGATCCGATGGTCGTCGCGGATCCGGATCAGGATCGGGTCGGGTTCGCAGGCTGCGAACTATAGTCCACGAGCTCCGCCACGAGCTCCGCCATGAGCTCTGCCACCAGCTCTGCTACGACCTCCGCCACCGCCTCAGCCAGAGCCAGAAGAAGACGAAGTTGTTGATCCCGATGACCACACTGAGGCCCCTCCACCGGCAAACGCGCCTCTTATGATGCAGATTTCTGAGCTTCTCCGCCAACCTGGACGCGAGACACGGGTTAGGGTTCTCCATCCGATGAGGCCTCCTGGTACATTATGGTATGATTTAATTTTTTGCAATATTACTAATTAAATTTGTTTTGGGTAATTAATTTTTAATTACAAGTTAGAATTAAATTATTAACATTTTAATATTTTGTTTAATAGGTTTAGCGAAAAACAAGGTTTCGCGTTCAGTCACCAAGGCAACCAGAGCCCACTTCACAATGTCGCATGCTAATTGGAGCCAGACGCCGCAGCATGTTCGGGATATTTGGTTCGAGTCATGAGCGGTAAATTATTTTATATTATTTACTTTTATTTATTAAATATATTCATAACATTATTCGTATTTTTGTAGCAAGGGTGGCATTGGGAGGAACCTCATACTTTCGAAGTGCAAGCGGCGTTCGAGCAGAAGGCGCTAAAGCGCCTCAACGGTTACGTCACTAACTTGATGAAAGCGTGGGGCAAGAAAGGCGATGAGGCGAAGCCGATCGGGATGGATCCCGATGTTTGGTCGGGTCTAGTGCAGTTTTGGGAGGATCCCCAATTGGTGGTTAAATCGGGGAAGTGTTTTGCAGCCCGTCTCACGGCGGTGGCCGAAGGAGATGGACCGTCAAAGCATTGTGCGGGTCAATCATCATACGCCACAATACGACTGGATATAGTAATATTTTAATTAAATTAATTTATTTGATTATTTATATTTTCAATATTTATTTATTATATATTTCATTTTTATCTATGTTTATTTTTGTTTAACAGGCTGATGGCGGTGATCTTCCTCCGATTGTTAGAGTGATGGAGAAAACTCATCGGAGGAAGAATGGGACGTTTGTTACCGCTCAAGCGGAACAAACGTTCAACGCATACAATGCACGACTGGCAGAGCTAGATGAGTCTGTCCAGTCTACGATGGGTCTCGAAGATTTCAATAGACTTTACGATGAGGTAATTTATTAGGTTCTTATATTATATTATAACTCATTTTTTATTATAATTTTATTGTATAACACTTTTATTTTATAGGTTGCACCGAAGAAGAAAGGACGAACAATGGGTGTTGGATCCATCTAGGATGTCCCGGCAGCTTGTTCGTCTTCTCAATATTCTTACTCTCCGGGTTCGTCTCAGCCGCGTTTGACCGCTCAGTTGGAAGCTGCTAATGCTGAGATTGCGCAGCTAAAGACGGAACAAGCGGAGCTGAGGACTGGTCTCTCGACATTGACCAGTCTCTTTGACATCATTGCAGTGGATAACCCGACATTAGCCAATGCCTTGCAAGGCATACATCGTCCTCCACCGCCTCCTACACCTCCAAGTCAAACGCAGTTCGAACAAGAATCCGAAGATATGATACGAGAAAATGTCATCAACCTAAGGACCCAATAACCGCCGTCGAATTAGCGTTTTAATTTCATTTGTATCGGATAATTTTATTTTATAATATGTTTAATTTTTATTATATTTTATAAATATTTTCATTTTTTTTTTAAATGTTATCATTCGATGCTAAATCGATGCTTATGTCGCGTCGAATTAGCGTCGAAACCAGATGCATTTGGACGCTAATTCGATGCTATATAAGCATCGATTTAGCGTCGAATTAGCGTCGAAATGAAGTGCGACGCTAAAATAGCGTCGAAATAGCGTCGAAAGTGAATTAGCGTCTACCATTTAGCGTCGATGCTAAATCAGTGTCGAATTAGCATCGAAATATGCCGATGCTAAATCAGTGTTTTCTTGTAGTGTAGGGACCCTAGTAGACCTCCTTGTGATAGCCTTTCCTTCCATTGGAATCACTACAAAAGAAAAATCTCGAAAATTCCAAAATAAATGCTTCTAATGAGAATTTAATGTAATAAAAGGCTAAGCAAAACAATAGAAACATAAAAAAATGACAATCCAAGGTAAAATAAATTTTCTTAATTAAAAATCATAATTTTCGGATTAATGCCTAATTACTTATGAAAATTTGAAATTTTTTGCAATTAAAGCTCTAATGTGTCAAATTTCAAGGCAATCCTATGTATATATGACAAACCCAATTCAGACCCAAAAAATCAATTTTTTTTTAAAAGGTGCATAAGGGTGATAAACATGCAATTAAACATTGAATAATGCAATTCCTAATGTCTAAACAAGTCTCTAATCAATTCTCTAACAACTTAAACAAATTAAGTGTCAAATTTGAGAATTATGAAATATCCATAAACTTGAAAATTAGACAAAGATAGGGTTTATAAGAAAACATACCTTTGCTTTGGAGATAATGAAGATGGGAATGTAAATCCTAATCAATTCTAATCAAATTTAAGTGTTGTAAGCAAAACCCCCAAAATTTGGTTTTTAGGGTTTTTGAGCTTTGAACACTTGTAAGAGAAAGATAGGTGATGATGCTTAAAAAAATATGAGACAAAAGAATCCTAAGAAACCTTTAAAAATCCTGTTTTATGTAAACTCTGGTTTAATTTCGGTTAAAATCGGTTTAGTCACAGGTTTGGAAAATTAAAAAAACCGAAAATTAAAACTTACCCGGACCGGTTTACCTTGGCGTGCACGCGGGACGGATCGGCACGCGGGACGGATCGGCACGCGGGACATGGTGCTGCAGGTCGGGACGCGGGACGGGACGCTCCTAGACACGGGACAGCACGCGGACAGGTCACGGGACGCGAGGCGCATGCAGGAATTCACGCGGCACCGGTCGGATACAAGTGACCGGTGCCAGCGTTCGGGGCCTAGGCACCTACGGGACACGCGGAATGCGTCGCACCGGATGAGGACAGCACGCGGGGTGAGCGTTCGTGGCCTGGGCACCTGAGGGACACGCGAGACGTGTCGCACTGGACGAGGAGACCATCCGGGGCTTTGGTCTATGGTCTGTGGCATCTGCGAGCACTCGATGCTCGGGTCGACCTAGGATGCGTCACTTGGCACCGGTCGAGACCGCGTGATCGGTACCTCGGTCCGGTGTCTGGGATCGGTTCGGCACAAATTATTATTAATATTATTATTTTTTTTTTTTTTTGATGATTCCTACAAAAACCAAACTAAAAATTATTAGTAAAATTTTAAAACTTATGAAAACTTAGAAATGAGAATTTAAAAACTAAATTAAGCATAAATAAAAATTAAAGATATGGATTGCCTCCTACCAAGCGCTTGTTTAAAGTCAATAAGCTCGACTCCTTTGTCGGTTTTTAGACTTGTGATGATTCCACTAAAGGAATTGTGGTTCCTTTAGCTTCCTTAATCTCTGGGTCCTCGACTTCTTTAGTGATCTTTGACGGATCTCCAAGATCAATGACGATGCTCATGGGGAAGAGTTTCAAAGTATTCTCAAGCTTCATTTGAATGGTTTCCACATTGTTTGGCTCATCTTTACTTGGCACAAGTATCTTGATCACAGTGGCAGGCTCATGGATGAATTTGTGCTTCTCTTCATCCTTCCTTTTGATCTTAGGAACTTCCATAGTGATCACTATGGCATTTATTCTCTTGGAGGCGTTCCTTTGCTTCTCCTTAGTTGGTTTCTCAAGGATTTTAACCTCGAGATCTTCCTTACTAGCTTAAGGGCTTCCTTCTTTAGCATCTCCGGGATGTTTAGTAACTTCCATTCCCACCGAATTTGGTACACTAGCAACATTCATAGCATAGTAGAATATTTTCTTGTTGATCATGGTGAAACTAATTCTTCGGTGAGGGAAATCTATAACGGCTCCGGTTGTTGCTAAAAATGAAAGGCCAAGTATCAAGGGCTTTATCTTTCCGGTCTTCATCTCCAAAACTTGGAAATCCGTGGGGACGTCTCTTGCTCCAACCTTAAGCATTACATTCTCTAGAACTCCAAAGGGCATAGAGGATGATAAATCCACATATTCAATGCACACATTGGATGTTTGGAAACTAGAGAATCCAAGCTCTTTGGCTACGGCCAAGGACATCACGTTGACACTAGCTTACGTGTCACATATGCAGTCAAAGATTTCAATTCCATTAATGGAAAATGGTATAGAAAACTTCCCCGGATTATCAACATTTTCTAAAGGAATGTTTCTAACTCTTCTCTTGTACGATCTTCTAGATTCATCGTTGAGGCACTTCTCTACTGGTTTCAAAGCCATTATAGCTTTGTCCTCAATAAGTTTTGATGCACTCACGAGCTCATCTTCTTTGATAGACACCATGTTGACGAACGGTTCTTCTCTCTCCTTGGGTTGTTTCCGACTTGCTTCGGTAAGTTGTGCTACTTGGACGTCCGTCTTGGAAAGGTTAGTAGCAAGAAACTCATACTTAGTGTTGAGGTCTTTATAAGCTCCTTCTATCATTTGAGACAACTCCTTCTTGGTTTGGCTCACCGCTTCTAGCACTTGATTCTTGAATTCTTCAAGCTTTGCATCCGAGTTAGTCGGGGCTTTAGTTGAAGGAAATACAAATGGTTGCTTAGTTTGGTAAACTCCTTTAGGGTAGAACGGTTGCTTAGGGGGTATTGAGCTCCTTGGTTGTATTTTTGCTTCGGATAGACTTGATCTTGAGGATTCTCAACGTTGTTGCTTCGGTAGGATAGATTTTGGTTCGGTCGGTAATTGTTGTTGTAACCTCGGTTCCCAAAATTTCCTCCTATGTAGTTCACTTCCTCTTGATTCTCCTCTGCTACATATCCAATAAAATATAAGTTAGGATCATAATTAGGTCCCACGACATCTTCTACGGCATGAACTCCTCATTGGCTCTTGAGTAGTTGTGACTTCATACTCTTGAGCTCGGCGATTTGTGAAGATTCGGTTGAGGATCGTGTGGTGTTGATGGTCTTATTGTAGTCTTGAGATGAGTTGGCGTCACTCGCAGCAAGGTTCTCAATCAATAGCTTAGCTTCCTGTACGAATCTAGTCATGAAATCTCCGTTACTCGCGGCATTCAAAGATGTTTGATGCTTGTAGTCGATTCCATTGTAGAAAGTGTTCCATAAGTTCCCTTTGGTAAAACCGTGATTAGAACAATCTCTAGTGTACTCCTTGAAACGTTCAAGAGCTTCGAAGAATGATTCGGTTGCTCCTTGCTTGAAACTCGAGATCTTGTTCCTTATAGAATTCGATCTTTGCTTAGTGTAGAATTGGTTCAAGGAGGCAACTTTGTATTTGTCCCAAGTCGTGATGGATTGTGGAGGTAGAGACTTCATCCATATTAGTGCCTTATCATTTAGAGAAAATGAAAAGAGCTTGCACTTCAAGTAGTCGGGAGGAACACCGTTGGCTCGAGTTGTACTGCAAATCTCTTCAAATGTGTCGATATGGTCTAAGGGATGCTCGGATGGGAGTCCATGGAATTGGTTTTGTTTCACCAAGGCAATAATTTGAGGCTTGATCTCGAAATAATTCCTTTGAGGTGGTGGTGGACGAATTGGATTCCTATCCAAGAAGAAATCGTCGGAAGAGTCAATGTCTCCGATAGTTTGATGTTGACGAGCGTGGACAAGTTGAGCTTGTCTTTGGCGAAGAGGTTGCGGGAAATTGAGGTCTCCTTGATGATTAAAGTGTTGAGGTTGTAGGTTCCTCAAGTCTCTAGGTGGTACGAGATGTTGATCTTCACGAGGTTGGTTTTGAATCGCTTCCGTAGGAACTTCATCATCACCGTCTCGGGCTAGATTGTTTTGGCCTCCTAGGGGTTGGTTTTCGTCAAGGTTTCTTCTCTCTAATGCAGCGAGCTCTCTCTCTTCGTCGGTTTGATTTTGTAAATCGACCATTCTTTGTTGTCGAAGTCTTCTTAGCGTGCGTTCAAGCTTGCCGATTTCTTGCTCAGGTTCTAGTAGACTTTTCTTGTTATAAAGTCTAGTGCTAGGCATAAACTCCAGAAACACACGTAGCAAGAACGAGGAAACAACGTGTTATTGAAATAAAAGAAAACAAAAACGAAACTAAAAGTAAGTAAAAGAAAAACTGGAAATTAAAAGCGTTCTAGACAAGATTTTAATCAAAAATTCGAAGGTGATGTTCTTCCAAATCCCCGGCAACGGCGCCAAAAACTTGATGTGGGGTTAAGTTTTACCACTTAATCCAACTTCCTGCAAATGCATAACAATCACAATTAGTATAGATAAGGGATCAAATTCCACGAGGACTTGTTAACCACGCTACGAATTGTAATGAATAAAATAAAGCTAGAACAAAATATGTTTGTCGTTTGGGTGATTGTGAATTAACACGGATGCAAATATGAAATAAACTGAAATCAATGTTAGAAAAATGTTAGGACTTAGGAAATTGCAGAGAATCATGCAACAATAATGATTGATTTAATCTAGGGACCTTGGGATATACCGCACCATCCAGAACTCATAACACGATGGTATAGTCATTCCACTTTCATGGCTCCGACTACTATATTCATTCACCCTAATAGACTCAACTTTCGATGGTTATTACAAGACGAAAATATGCAAGAAAAGTTCAAGTTATGATATTGTTCACCGAAATCCTTAACTAAACTTTCGATTGTTAAGACGCTAGGCTCATCAAATACTAGT
Source organism: Draba incana (assembly GCA_963576765.1). Taxonomy (NCBI): domain Eukaryota; kingdom Viridiplantae; phylum Streptophyta; class Magnoliopsida; order Brassicales; family Brassicaceae; genus Draba; species Draba incana. The sequence continues at coordinate 21,352,734 of OY755217.1, forward strand.
TCCGATTAATATAAAATCTTTTGGAATCTATATCAACCTAAGATCAAATCACTAAATGCGCGGTAAAGCAATTATGCATAGAGTACAAGTAAAGATGAAGATTCTATTATTATCCGTAAACAATCATCAATCAATTAGCGAATTATGAAACTCATTGAAAACCTAAAACCTAACAAGTGAATTACTCGGACATGGTGCACGAAAAACAGCAAGTAATAGATGAAAACATGATGATAAAATTTATTAAAAGAGTAGGGATAAGAAGATTCTTCTCTATAGCGAAGTACAAAGCGAGATGATCCACCAAAGCTCTTAAAACACTCTATGATCAATCCTCCAAAGGAGACGTGGCTTCTGTTCTCTATAGGTGAAAAGTGTTTATAAATTTCGGCACACCCTAAACAAGAGGCTAAAAACAAGTATTTATAGTGCTAAGGTCTCCTAGGGTTCTCTACGGGCAAAACGGTCTTTTCGGTCAAAACTTCCAAATCCTCATCACTCCAACCGACCTCCTATCCAAATCTCGTGATGGGCTTTAATAAGACTCCAATTTGGGCTAATAATGGCCAGGAACATCGGCCTTAAGGTTCATCAACGTTTGACTTCATTCTGCACCTTCTTCATCTTCGAGGCAGTTTGACATGTCTTCAGTAAATCCTATGTATCTTCTAGCTCACAGCTCCAAACATGATAATTCTAACTTCATTAGAAATCTGACTCAAAGGTATTGAAATGTAGCTGTCGTTCATCAAAATCCAAGTTGATTTGGTCATCTGTCCGTAGCAAAACTTCGGACTCATCGCTTCTGTCCAAATCGGCAAAGTGTAATATCTTGAGAATTTTTTGGCTTGGACGAAGTCTTTGGCTTGATAAACTTGTTGTAGCTTAGAAAACACCTCTTTCAACTCTTTTTGCTCCATTTTTATGATTTTCCCTGTTAACTCTTTAAAACTACAAATACGAGGAAAAACTACCTCTTTGGTGTAAAACCTTATTAAAATACTTAGAAAATTATTTAAAATAGATAGTAAAATAGGTAAAATATTAGGTATATCACTATGGATAAACCTTCTACTCAATCAAGCAATCCGCACTTATCGCTACTCCAATCTTTTGCCTCTAAATTCAATGCCTTGTAACTAATCGAATCATATCCACCAACTTCCTATATTCATTAAGATTATTCAACCGTGTAGTCTCACTAATGGAAATTCGACCTAGTCAAATTGGTTTGGTAAGAGAAGAGGCTTTATGTGAAATAAAAAGAGGGTTCAAATTTTAATGGTAAATTCTCTCGAACATAACACAAGCCAATAAATAAAAGTAATGGAGAAGGGAAACAATTTATGCATACAAATGCTTTCTTCCATTTTTTTACCCATCCCAAACACTCTTGCAATTCACTCACCATTTCACCATTTTTCCTTCTTCTTAGGATACAATCTAGGAAATTCTTTTTATGCTTAAGAGCTACTCTTGCTTTCTTCACCTTACTCCTTTTGATTTTTTTTTCATTCTTTTCTTTTCTTATCTAGGAGTTTATTACTTATACACTTAAGCCTAAGAGCAGTGTTTCTTTTACTTTGGATTTTCTTCCCTAGACATCCTTTTCTTTCTGTTTTCTCTAAACCATTTTGGTTTACCCATTTCATCTTTGTTTCACCAAGGCAATAATTTGAGGCTTGATCTCGAAATAATTCCTTTGAGGTGGTGGTGGACGAATTGGATTCCTATCCAAGAAGAAATCGTCGGAAGAGTCAATGTCTCCGATAGTTTGATGTTGACGAGCGTGGACAAGTTGAGCTTGTCTTTGGCGAAGAGGTTGCGGGAAATTGAGGTCTCCTTGATGATTAAAGTGTTGAGGTTGTAGGTTCCTCAAGTCTCTAGGTGGTACGAGATGTTGATCTTCACGAGGTTGGTTTTGAATCGCTTCCGTAGGAACTTCATCATCACCGTCTCGGGCTAGATTGTTTTGGCCTCCTAGGGGTTGGTTTTCGTCAAGGTTTCTTCTCTCTAATGCAGCGAGCTCTCTCTCTTCGTCGGTTTGATTTTGTAAATCGACCATTCTTTGTTGTCGAAGTCTTCTTAGCGTGCGTTCAAGCTTGCCGATTTCTTGCTCAGGTTCTAGTAGACTTTTCTTGTTATAAAGTCTAGTGCTAGGCATAAACTCCAGAAACACACGTAGCAAGAACGAGGAAACAACGTGTTATTGAAATAAAAGAAAACAAAAACGAAACTAAAAGTAAGTAAAAGAAAAACTGGAAATTAAAAGCGTTCTAGATAAGATTTTAATCAAAAATTCGAAGGTGATGTTCTTCCAAATCCCCGGCAACGGCGCCAAAAACTTGATGTGGGGTTAAGTTTTACCACTTAATCCAACTTCCTGCAAATGCATAACAATCACAATTAGTATAGATAAGGGATCAAATTCCACGAGGACTTGTTAACCACGCTACGAATTGTAATGAATAAAATAAAGCTAGAACAAAATATGTTTGTCGTTTGGGTGATTGTGAATTAACACGGATGCAAATATGAAATAAACTGAAATCAATGTTAGAAAAATGTTAGGACTTAGGAAATTGCAGAGAATCATGCAACAATAATGATTGATTTAATCTAGGGACCTTGGGATATACCGCACCATCCAGAACTCATAACACGATGGTATAGTCATTCCACTTTCATGGCTCCGACTACTATATTCATTCACCCTAATAGACTCAACTTTCGATGGTTATTACAAGACGAAAATATGCAAGAAAAGTTCAAGTTATGATATTGTTCACCGAAATCCTTAACTAAACTTTCGATTGTTAAGACGCTAGGCTCATCAAATACTAGTTCCGATTAATATAAAATCTTTTGGAATCTATATCAACCTAAGATCAAATCACTAAATGCGCGGTAAAGCAATTATGCATAGAGTACAAGTAAAGATGAAGATTCTATTATTATCCGTAAACAATCATCAATCAATTAGCGAATTATGAAACTCATTGAAAACCTAAAACCTAACAAGTGAATTACTCGGACATGGTGCACGAAAAACAGCAAGTAATAGATGAAAACATGATGATAAAATTTATTAAAAGAGTAGGGATAAGAAGATTCTTCTCTATAGCGAAGTACAAAGCGAGATGATCCACCAAAGCTCTTAAAACACTCTATGATCAATCCTCCAAAGGAGACGTGGCTTCTGTTCTCTATAGGTGAAAAGTGTTTATAAATTTCGGCACACCCTAAACAAGAGGCTAAAAACAAGTATTTATAGTGCTAAGGTCTCCTAGGGTTCTCTACGGGCAAAACGGTCTTTTCGGTCAAAACTTCCAAATCCTCATCACTCCAACCGACCTCCTATCCAAATCTCGTGATGGGCTTTAATAAGACTCCAATTTGGGCTAATAATGGCCAGGAACATCGGCCTTAAGGTTCATCAACGTTTGACTTCATTCTGCACCTTCTTCATCTTCGAGGCAGTTTGACATGTCTTCAGTAAATCCTATGTATCTTCTAGCTCACAGCTCCAAACATGATAATTCTAACTTCATTAGAAATCTGACTCAAAGGTATTGAAATGTAGCTGTCGTTCATCAAAATCCAAGTTGATTTGGTCGTCTGTCCGTAGCAAAACTTCGGACTCATCGCTTCTGTCCAAATCGGCAAAGTGTAATATCTTGAGAATTTTTTGGCTTGGACGAAGTCTTTGGCTTGATAAACTTGTTGTAGCTTAGAAAACACCTCTTTCAACTCTTTTTGCTCCATTTTTATGATTTTCCCTGTTAACTCTTTAAAACTACAAATACGAGGAAAAACTACCTCTTTGGTGTAAAACCTTATTAAAATACTTAGAAAATTATTTAAAATAGATAGTAAAATAGGTAAAATATTAGGTATATCACTATGGATAAACCTTCTACTCAATCAGCAATCCGCACTTATCGCTACTCCAATCTTTTGCCTCTAAATTCAATGCCTTGTAACTAATCGAATCATATCCACCAACTTCCTATATTCATTAAGATTATTCAACCGTGTAGTCTCACTAATGGAAATTCGACCTAGTCAAATTGGTTTGGTAAGAGAAGAGGCTTTATGTGAAATAAAAAGAGGGTTCAAATTTTAATGGTAAATTCTCTCGAACATAACACAAGCCAATAAATAAAAGTAATGGAGAAGGGAAAC
>OY755217.1:21357118-21430737 GCA_963576765.1 Draba incana
AACCCAATAAGACACAAGATAATCTCAACCCACCTAGACTAGCCAATGAGACTACATAGAAAAGGCCTCACTCAACAAAAATATGATAGGGTATAATTAAGGTGGGGTACCAATTCTCATTCGAAAGATGAATCAAATAGGAATTGGCCATTCAAACCAATAGAGAGTTGTAAAAAAAAGGGATGAAAATGGTTGAATGTGTATATGGGTATATGGTAACCATGGTTAAGGTCAAAAGTCCATAAGTGAGAGAGCTAAAGTTCAATTATGTTCCAAATAGTTGAAGTTGGTTTCAAATCAAGCAATCAATTAATAAAGCTTAGAGAATCAAGAGCGAAGAGATCAAAGATACGGAGAACATGCTTTTCGCGATTTACCGAGCACAAGACGACATTACCAAGCTATTCACAAGAAATTCTAAGTTCTAAAAATCTCTACAAGGCAATTTAATAATTGTTCTTCATATGCAAACATATGTACAATGCAACCTAGTATGAACAAGAAAGAGAATGAAATGCAACTACATGAAAAAGAGAAAACCTTTTTGGTTTTTTTTCGAAATATTTTCAAGTTTTTTCGGTTTTACGATATTTACAATGCAATGCTTATGGATGAGACTCAAGTATGCAAAAGAAAAACAAAAGAACTAAAAGTGATCATTAGCAACTATCCTCCTCCAAACTTACTTTTCACAATCCCGATGAAAAAGCAAACCGGAAGGAATTAGAAGAATAACGAAAGATCTAAAACATGCGTGAAAAGGACTTAAAAAATGTGTGGTATATACAATGGAATATAGATGGCACCTTGGAGCTAGTAACGCGGAGGAGATGATGCAATCCACGTGAGACTTTGCAAAATGTTGAAGCTGAGGTCACGGTTGCAACTCGTGTTGGAATATGACTTAAGAGGCAAATAGTAACACAATGGGGCTCCATCGTCGTTGAACTTGTAGACGACCGTGTTGTGAAGATAACCCACTAGAACCCTGCATTCGAGCAAATAACTCATGCTCAAGACGGGCTTTTCCAGATAAGGTGGGTATTCGTTGAGACAACCAGCCGAGTACTTCTTGAGAAATGCTGTAATCATTCCACCAATGTAGATCTTCGGTTTATCGACATATGCGATGCTATACTTCAAGCTTAGCAAGTAGTTGAAGAACATCGATGCAACTTGGCTTCCATAAGACTTGGTGTCGAACCGTAATAATCATGAAGAGATGGATGAATTGTCATGTTGGAGAAGCTTGAGCTCGTTAATTGTGGGTCGAGCATAGAACGTTAGGCAGAGAACACAACGGATTGTCAGGTTTTTTATATCTGAATACTTTGAACCAAAGGGAGAGTATCATTCCTCACACGGCGAAATGTTCCTCCAAACCGAATTTGCTTCATTGAACTTAATCTCCTTGTAATCCAAAACCGAGAATTCGTAGACCTCGCAAAATACGTCAAACTTAACGGAGAACACCATCGAGCCGGCTTGTACTCGATCGTTCCTATGTGAGATGATGATGGTGGAGGTGGGACATATTTGACTGTGGCTAAGAATTGAGCCGTCGGAATCACGTGTGTCTCATGATCCGCTAGATCGAATTTGTAAAGATGCATATGCTTGATAATGTCTCCTCCATCACAAATAGACATGCAAAACATGTCGGGCAAATTGTGATTAAGCTCCGCGAGGCTGGCCAACTCATCACTCGTCCAACCTTGGAGCTCTTTATCGGGTTCAATGAAGTGTCGGTTGGGCCTTTGTGGCGAATGCATGGTGATTGTGCTTGATATTATTCCTACAAGATAGATCTCTCAAATGAGAATGGTTCACAATATCAAAAGACAATGAAATTGTCTATTAAACACCCATTAAACACCCCTAATTTACTCTACCTTAAATCCATTAAGGAAACTACTCACTAATCATGATGTAAAATCATAGTGGTGGATGTAAATAAATGCATAATGAAAAGACTTAGCATAAAAATAAGAAATTGCAAATAAAAGTGAAGTTTTGACACTCAAATCATCAAAGATAGAAAGGTTTCTTACTTTTTCCAAGGATAAAAGAGATGAGGCCAAACTTAGGGTTTTTTTTGCCTCATAAAGTAGTATTTATAGGAAAAGGGATAAGTGTTCCCGGGTCAACCCGACAAACCACGGTCAAACCCAGTTTTTAGGCGAAACTGCATCCCGACTGTCCGTGCCGACCGACCGTGTTGCAAAAAGTGGTCGGTCGGATGCTGGCAGTGGGCTTCTTTCTGATGAGTCCAACGGTGTTGCTCCGACCGACCCTGCCGACCGACCGTGTCGCAGAATGTGGGTCATAACCTGGCAGAATGATTTCTTCTGCTTGCTCCGAAACTGACTTCCATACCGACCGTGTAGCTTGAAATGCTCCGCCAGAACATGACAGGTTGCTTCTTTGCTCTGTTTCTCCGTTTTTTCTCGATATTCTTTCACCGCACAAACCGTCATAGCTCTTAGACTCCATTAGTACCTGAAAATGCACAAATATGCAATGCAATGCTAGAAAACTCTTAATGGACTCTAAAACTCAACTAATTCTAAACGATGCGAAAAGAGGAGGAAAATATGCAAAATCTAAGATAAATGTAAGTAAAAGCTATGTAAAATACTAGCTAAGGTAAACGGTTACATCAGTACATAACTTTTTTTTTTTGGTAAAAAAACTCGTATTTAACCTATATGTGTCAATAGTTATACCTTAGTTCGCTTTACGTATATCACAATATGCACGCATTCCAAATTACGATCTTAATCACTTCAAAACTCAAGAAAAATGGCAGTGAAAACTCAACACCTGATGCCACTAGATATGTAAATTCACACACACGGCTTTTATTGTGTGTGTGTGTATAATATTTATGACCATAAATACAAACTGCATATCAATGGTGAACGGTATATAATCAATGACTATAAATATATGACTCAACTACCAAAAATATAGATATGGTAATCAATAAATTGAACTAAATTTCAGATTAGACTTACCATTAATAAGAGTAACTAGTCATTAATTACGAGTTCATAAATTGAAATGGTGACTGTTAGCAATAAAAGTAGCTAACTCGTTGAGGACTCTCGTGCTCCTCCATAATGGCTTCACCAGAGCTTAGCCACTACATTTAGTCTTTCAATTTGAATGAGTTAGTTCTTTGACAAAAAGAAAAGTTGAGTGAGATAGTGAAATATGTTACGTGGATGGTTTCCCACTCGTCTCGAAAATGGGATGAGTAAACTAAACTATAAGACTCGAGAAATCAAAGGAAGTTAAAAATTATTTAAATAACATATACCAAAAGAAGTTATTTAGTTCTACACGGTTTTGAGAAGCCTACGTCGAGGCAACATGGTTTTCAAGTAACTGATCCTAGTGAATAGTGATCGTAAATAGAACTTAAGTCTAATAAATACTCCTTCCGTTAGTAAAATGTTGACGTTCTAGTTTTTTTTTTTTCCACAAATATTTTTTTAAAAAATTTTCTAAATATTTTTATTAATTAGTAATAACAAATCTTAAATTTCAAAAATTATTAAATGAAAATATTTGAGTTCATAGAAAATTATTATTTTATGGTTTAAGAAACATGTAAATTGTAAAAAGTGCATATATAACTAAACACAATTAATTTTCTTTTAATTCTTACCAAAAAAAATTAATTTTCTTTTAATTTGCGTGCGAATTCTCGAAAATCAATCTATTAGGAATAGGGAGAGTAGTGAATAATGATGATATCCCAAAAATAGAATTTCTAAGAAAATAATAACAACCTACTTTTAAAGAAACAAAACTACAAAAATAAATAAAGCTTTTTGTAATTTTTTACGCATCTATTTATTTGTATTAGGTCCATATCGTAGTTGTCTCAACTTAATAATAAATATGCGTAGGCATTTTGGTTAGATAAAGTGGATAATTTTTGTCAAAAATCTAAATGAATAAAATTGTTTATATATTGGTTGATTTATATTCTGTCTAAAATTTTGACATTTTAAATGAGAGGATATGAGATCATTATAACTTTTTGGAAGAAAAAAAATAATTTTGGTTAAGGAGATATGAAATTCAGAAGGGTCTCAAGAGAGTATATGAATGCATCAAACACGGCATGCCAACTACATGAAGGAAAACATCATCGCACAACAGAGACCGAACATAATGTGTCTTCATCTGTCACTAAGGTAAGGTTTTCGAAGTATACATATCATTTGTTTTATTATAGTGGAATGATTTATTTCAACATTGGAACAAAAATAATTTCCATGATTGTATTGATTTGATTATATTCTATGTATGCATACCATCTCCGAATTTTCTTAATATATGTGAAATTGTTTATGGTTTCTTTTAAAAGCCAGCTTATAGACCTGGCATATGAAAAATGCATGCAAGGATAAAATATAGTGTAACATTCATGAAGTTGTAATGTTAGAGAAAAAAAAAAATCTAATGCTTCAGCTAGTTTTAATTCTAAAAAAATAAAACAATACAACATAAACAATTTTAACTATGAGTAAACAAACTTACAAGAAATTGTTGAATGTTATGGTTACATGGAAATGGCTAAATCTGAAAAATGAGTTATATACTTGCCACATGCGTGCAAGGATAAATAATTGTATGTTATTCGTAAATTTATTCGAATGTTAGAGCAAAAAAAAGTAAATTTAATGCTTTAGATAGTTCCAGCTTTGAAAAATAAAACTTTGCAACATTGAACATAATTAAACAAAATTCCTAAGCTCTTAAGAAGTTGTTGCATAATACGGTTACATGTAATGGACTGAATCTTAATTATGTTCATATACAATTCAATCAAAGACGAAACATCGAAACAAGGAGAGCTTACATCAAAATCAAATATATAGTTGCTACCGTGGATGGATTTATGATCGTCGTTATATCTTCTTGCATCTTAGTGATTATATCACTAATTGATTAGTTTGTATTCATGCAAGCATAATCGGATTGAAAATCGCTCTAGAAACAGATTTGAATATATTCGAGACTTGTATATCATGATGTTCACATCATTTCATTCTCCATAAAACTGCAATTCAATATAATATTTCTGAGATATTATTGTTCCTGCCTTCCTGGGTACCAAATTGGTGAAAGGATATTGGAGAACAAAAGTTGATGATAGTCTCTACAAACAAATAAGTGAAATATTTTTCGTTTCCGGTATGCTCTTATCATTTCAACTTTTAATATATAGTTCAACTATATTTTTGAAAAAAAAAATCATTAATAATCATATTTACAGGAAAAATGACGACAATGATTGTACATAGGTTGCTCAATGTTCGTATGCTAGTGTTGGCTTATTTTCATAACTGTTTATGGTTGATATTGTTCTGGCGTGTGAAATTTAATTTGATGTAAATTTTTCTATATCATTTCTAAAAGATTTTTCATAGTTTGAAAACTGAAAGTGATTCTTTTGTTATGTAAAATCCTAATCTGTTCAAATATTCAAATCCCGAAAATAGCATTTTAAGATCATAAACTTACAAATGCAAAAAATCTCGTACCGACGTCTTATCGCCATCATCGAGTCCCTCATGCACCCAGCGGCAAACACACATGTGTCAAAAGTAGGGAGAATTTAGATAATATAATGATGTATGTAGCGTAGTCTATTATATATAATTTTCTTTTATACTACAAATATGATGGAATGTGAATAGACAAAATCTAAACACATTTCATCGTTCTAGGTTTTTCAATCCAACAACCAAACACACACACACAATATTTCTCCAAACCCATGCCTTTGATCACAACTCAATGAGGTGTTTATATATCCTAGCACACTTTGCTAATTGCTATTTCTAATTCTACAAGTAATGGAAACACACTTTCCTTTTCCTAATAAAACTAGAACTTTTCCTTTTGCTCTTCTTTCTCTATGACCAAATTATCATAAGAGACTTGAGCTAGAAGTTATGTTGAAGGCTTAAACCCCAACATTCTCCCTCTTAAGCTTCAACACGCTTGAGCTTAAGTCTTGCATTCCTATCAAACTTCTCATTTCACTAAACTTGATCCTTGCCAATGCTTTAGTCATAATATCCGCCTTTTGTTCAACTCCGGGAACGTGTTCAACATCAATGACTTCTCTCTCAATGCATTCGCGTATAAAATGGTATCGTTTGTGAATATGTTTACTCTTACCATAAAAACCGGATGATGCGGGCTCAAATTCACCCTCGAACCACTCTCTCAAACAAAGAAGTCATCGTAGTATTTAGGGATCGAAATCCACAGGGAGTTGGAATACACAATCAATCTTAGTATTCAGATTATGCTAAGTGAAACGATATAAATGTAAATGCAGATTATAAAACAAGTAAACGAAAGATGGTTAATTAAATTCTTGAAAAGATGAAAGCTAGGTCATGGAAATTCTTTAGGTAATGATTCGAAATCAATATATAACAGTTGTCAAGGTTCAATTAAGTGCCGTTCTAGAACTCAAACACGAAAATATAGCCAGCTAATTGTCGTTACGAAGGCTATCTATCTTTAGATCCTCGAATCCCAAATTTCTTTGCGAATTCGTCGAATCTAAACAAGCATTTAGTACGAGTTCGATATGTTCACAAAATTCCTAAGCCAAATTTCTTTGCGAATAGGTAACTTTGCCCATTTAAACTAGTTTCGGTTATTAATCCCACTGTCGTGGCTAATCAACAATCCTAAGATCAAGATTCGAGATGATCAAGCAAGAATCAAGCATTAATAACAGTTTAAATGAAGAACTACGGATAAACCTTAACAAATATGCAATTTCAATGATTTCTTGTCATAACCCAAGAAATCCCAAAACCTAACAAGTGATTTACTCAGAAATAGATGATGAAATCATATTAACTGAATAAGATTGCATTAAAGAGTAAGAGTAGATGATACAAAAGGGTTTGAAGTCTTTGGATCTCAAGAACATGTAGATCTTCTCAAAGTTTCTCCAAAAGTCTCTCTTTCTCTCTCTACCTCCTTAATAAAACAGTGTATATCTAAATAAAAACGAGTAAAAAGTATTTATACAAGTGGTAAAATTAGGTTTACAGAGCGCATGTCGATCGACACAAACAACACGTCGATCGACACGAGGGCATCTGTGGAGATTTTCTACGTCTTTAAAAACTTATGTCGATCGACAGTGTATATACTATGTCGATCGACAGGGACCTTTTAAAGGTCTCGATTCCACTTGTATCTCTTCCGCTCCAAAATGGTCCAAAATGCTTCATATGTTACCATTAAGCTCCAAATGACCATTTCCTGCAAAACACTACAAAAGACACAAAAATACCAAAAATACTAATACAAAACCCGCTTATATCATGGTTAAAATCGGGTAAAAACCATGATATATCAACTCCCCCAGACTTAGCGTTTGCTTGTCCTCAAGCAAAATCATAAACCAAGAATGGAAAAAGTTGAAAACACAGAACATACCTTTCCAGTTAGTGAACCACATGATTTAGAACCAACCAAAATCAGACCACCATGTACTTCTCCGCAGACAAACACGGCTTTCCAAATCCATTCACCACTTCGCAGCATAATCCGTTAGTCTTCATCGCTTGACCTCAATGATCTCAATACCATGAACCTTCTAGACTCATTTCCATACTGTACCATGACAAAGCAACCTATACAACACTTGGTACTCTTTCTCTCCCCCAGACTTATTTTGTTCTATATTTATATATATACATATTTTTGTGATTGTTGAACTCGAAGCAGTGCATATTTCACTAATGTTGTTCCTTGTTAGGAGACAGGGTCGTGACTCACTACTATTGTTCCTTGTGAGGAGACAGGCTCGTGAGATTGCTCGTCCTCTACATCCTTTTTAAGGGACTCAGACTGCTGCTTTTGAGCTGGGTGATCATCTCGAGTACAGATTCATTGGATTTATTCCTCATCTTGTACTCAAAAACTATCATTTCACCCCAATCCTAGTAATATTTTTATAAATAGCGATCTTTTTATATATGGGGAAAGGAGTACCATTACTCTCAACAGGGGGTTGCATTTATCAGGTACGAATGAGGAGTCAAGCTCAATGGACATCGATCCCAAAGAGAATCGTGCAATAGCTCTGACTTGGCGGATTAGACTGGAAGTAGCGGATGTTTCTAGTCAACCGGTCGATCCTAGGATTTTTCATTAGTCTGACTCTGAAACTGATCCCGGAAGAATGGTCACACGCTGAAAAGGACACTCCACTTAACCAATACAAAAAAATTCTACTAGCTTTGACTCGATAAAACAAAAAATTTTCCAAAAAAATATGAGTCAAAACCAAAACAAAAAGAAATACGTTAGTAGTTCCCTCCCCCAGACTTAAACAACACTGTCCCCAGTGTTATCAAGCCCGAGATTGGCAAAATAAATCAGACGAAACGTGAACTTGATCGAAAAAGTAGGGAATTTACAATTTTGAAGATCCTGTCGATCGACATAAACATAATGTCGATCGACAGATTACGTTCTGCCTAACCGTTGAGGTGTTGAATAATTCCAATTTTGTGCTCGTGTTGATCGACATAAACAACATGTCGATCGACGAATGAGCTTCTGTCCAAATTTGCACATTTGTAGATTTTTCGAAAAGTGTTTGGTTCGATATTCTAAACATGCATCTACAGATATTCAACAAACGATTAATGGAACAACACGCTGCAATCCTTAAAATAGAAATTCGAGTTCACATTTTGTTTGAAATTCCAACAAAAATCCGAAATTAAAATGTTAAAGGGAAAATGTTTGAAAAGGGAAAACAAAAACAAGATAAAGTAGAATGGAGGAAGGGAACTAGTCCTCCTCCTCGTCATGATGATGCTCTGGTGATGGTGTGTTGCGCGGAGACGGTGTGCGGGGACGGATACAGTCGGACTTGCAAGACATTGCATCCCATGTCGCCTTTAGAGCCTTGGCGATCCAGCCTAAACGCGGGTCGTCATCCATCAAACCTGCCGGGAGACTCGGGAAGCGATGCTCGTGTACAGGCTGCTCCGGCGGTGCTTGAGATGAGCTAGCTCCACCTCGTGTTGTGAGCTTTCTCGTAGGACCCATGGACATAAGAACTTCCTCAGGAGGATTGAAGGAGATAAGTGTAGGGTCATTAGTGACCCGCAATAAATCCATCACTCTCCCAATCTCTACCTTTCTCTTTTGGCCATTCGCAATCGGGAAGACCAAGTGTAGAGGATGCTCATGCGTGATCCAATGAGCATTCTTCATATGCTCCAAGTCCACAGAAGCACTCTTGCTCACCTCCTCATATTCGGTTGTTGAAATCTTGCATTTCGTGAAGATTGGAGTGAGGATGCTTCCCACCGGTAATTGCTTCTTACCGAAATTAGTAAGAGATAGCGGAGTATGCTTGAGCGAGTAGAGGTACTCCATCAACACCATTCCCATGTTTGGTGTTATAGTGTCCCAAGTCTCATTGTGGATGACGCTCCTCAAAGCGTAAGAAAGTAAGACCAACTCGTGACTCCTAACCTTCACTGGCTCCATCTTGCACATGATGGTAGTGGTGAGCAATCGAATCAAGTAGCGAGCAACTGGATGACGCACATCGGCTTGTGCAGAACTCCCCACTATATAAGGACCGGTGCCAATCTCATTCCATAATGTCTGGACGCCACCAGCAATGTCCTTTGGCAATCTAACAAGTGGAACTTCCGGAAACCCAAAAGTCCTGCAAACGGTTAAGGCATTCATCTTGTGCCGCTTCCCGTTACTCATGAAGCTCATGTGGAAATGCCTCGGATCTAAATTGTCCTCTGGAGTTTTCGCGTCACTGGATAGCTTAACCGTGGCAAAGAATTGGCGGACAAGGTCGGGATACATCATTGAACGTCCGTCCACCAATTTCGCCAAACCCATCTCGTGAATCAACTACTCAACTTCGTCCCTGATTTTCAGAAGTCCTAGCGACAGCTTGTCGATGAACTTGGTGGTCGCTATGGGGACCCTGAGCCACTCGTTGTAGAGGAGGGAGTCATAAACGTCCCAAGCGGGTGAATCTTCCCTCTTCTCAATCTCATCACTTGTCAATACCGACTTCAACGTTACTCACCTTTGAAGAGACTCAAACTCAACCTGAATCCTTTTGCTCTCCTCCCTTGGCCATTTCGGTTTGGCACCACGCTTGATATCATAAGTAGGTGGTGGAGATGGAGCTTGAGAACTCGAACCATCATCGGTCCTTGGTCGTTTGCCTGTGCTTTTATCAGTCGTACGTCCCATCTGCAAAATAAAACCACAAAGAAAAACAAGCAGAGAAAGTTAGAAAGAACCAAAAAAAAAAATGGACAGTCACTTCCCTGTCGATCGACACATGTCCTTGTCGATCGACAGAGAGGCTACTGTCCCAGTTCTGCATACGGTTAGAAAGCACACAATTGCAACACCAAATCTCGTCTAAATCATGCCTATCACGACTCCTAGAATCACTATTAAACCAATTGTCGACACAACAATCACCAATTCACACAAATTCACAACACATTCAAAAACCCCCAAATTATAAAGTTCAAACCCTTATTATCAAAATCAACACAATTTAGGCATGAAATTGGTTCGAAATTACTCTTATAGTGTAAAGAAAGTATTAAAAACTCAAGAATCGAACCAATTTAACCCAAAAACTCATCACCTTTCTTCATGAATTCGGAATGAAAAATCGAGAAAGGGAGACATACCTTGTTTGGTTGCTAAAACGAATGTGAGAATCGAAGAGAGGAGGAAAATCCAAGTGGATTAGGCCCAAAAATCGATTGATTCGGTCAAGATTTCGAAAATCTAGGGTTTGGGGAGGATTTGTCGATCGATGGGGAATGTGAAGTGAAGAAGAAGATGAAAAATCTTGTTAAAACCACTTACCTCGTGGGTTCAGTAACCCGTGTCGATCGACATGGACTTACTGTCGATCGACAGGGATGTCTCTGCCTAAATTTTCCCTTAACTTACGACTAAAACAAACGTTAGTAAAACCAAAATTAAAAGCTAAATATACACATACTTACAAATGGGTTGCCTCCCATTTAGCGCTTGTTTTCAGTCATTAGCTTGACTCTGTTTGAAGCTCAGGCTCCGGGTGCATCATCCAAGGGTACCATGTGTCCCTCTGGAATTTTGGCTTCCGCCCAGTAATGTTTCACCCTCTGACCATTTACCGTGAACTCCTTTCCATCCTTTGCGATTAACACCACAGCTCCATGTGGCCTAACCTCCTTGATCGTGAAAGGACCTGACCAACGAGAACGCAATTTACCAGGAAAAAGTTGTAAACGCGAGTTGTATAGCAATACCTGGTCGTTGGGCTCGAAGTTCCTCGAGATTATCTTCTTGTCATGGTATGCCTTTGTTCTCTCCATGTACAACTTGGAGTTCTCGTAGGCATGAAGTCGAATCTCATCCAGTTCGTTCAACTGAATCAATCTTCGTTCTGTGGCGGGCTTGATGTCGAAATTGAAATGATTTACCGCCCAAGCTGCCTTATGCTCGAGTTCCACCGGTAGGTGACATGCTTTTCCATAAAGCAGATGGAAAGGAGTGGTGCCTAGAGGAGTCTTGTAAGCAGTCCTATAAGCCCAGAGCGCATCGTCTAGCTTTGTAAACTAATCTTTCCTCGTGACACTTACCGTCTTCTCAAGGATTGCCTTGATCTGCCTATTCGACACTTCCACTTGACCACTCGTCTGTAGGTGATAAGGACTCGCCACGCGATGGTGAACACCGTATTTCTCTAAGAGTTTAGAGAATATCTTGTTTATGAAATGTGTTCCACCATCCCTAATGACTACTCGTGGCACTCCAAATCTTGGGAAGATGATGGTCTTAAACAACTTAATGACCACCGCAGCGTTGTTCTTCGGACTAGCAATTGCCTCCACCCATTTGGATACATAGTTCACAGCGACAAGTATGTACTCATTCCCATAAGAGGATGGGAATGAACCCATGAAATCGATGCCCCAACAATCAAACACTTCAACCTCGAGGATGAAGTTTTGCGGCATCTCATGTCGCTTGCTAATCTTTCCTCGCCGCTGGCAGGCATCACATTGCAGTATAAATGCATTTGCATCCTTAAACATCGAGGGCCACCAGAAACCCGCTTGAAGAACCTTGGACACTGTCTTGAACGTGGCAAAGTGCCCTGTATATTCTGAACCGTGACAGTGATAGAGCACATCTCGAACTTCGCTCTCCGCAATGCATCTCCGATAAAGCCCATCTGAACAATGTCGGTATAGATACGGCTCGTCCCAAAAGTACCTCCGAAGTTCTCTCATAAATTTCTTCTTCTCATAGCCCTTGAGATCATCTGGTGTAGTCTCTGCAGCAAGGTAACTGGCCATGTCACTGAACCAAGGCCTATCGCTCTCTGAGACCGCGTTCGACTCATGGAATTCCATCTGATCACCAATTGTCGATCGACATATAGGGTTTATGTCGATTGATGGTTAATGTTCGTCATTTAAATTTTCGGATAGTGAGCTCCCTGTCGGTCGACATAGAAGCTTGTCGATCGACGGCGAATGCTCTGCCCCAACACTTAGCCGATTTTCCGGTGTAGCCTCTTGCGATCCAATCTCAATGAAGTGTACACTTTCCTCTGGGAAGTAATCATCGATTTGTACACTTTCTTCTATCCGAATGCGCGAAAGGTGATCCGCTACACCATTCTCGACTCCCTTTTTGTCCTTGACTTCTATGTCAAATTCTTGGAGAAGGAGGATCCACCTCAACAACCTCGGTTTAGCGTCTTTCTTTTGCATTAAGTACTTCAATGCTGAATGATCCGTGTGCAC
Source organism: Draba incana (assembly GCA_963576765.1). Taxonomy (NCBI): domain Eukaryota; kingdom Viridiplantae; phylum Streptophyta; class Magnoliopsida; order Brassicales; family Brassicaceae; genus Draba; species Draba incana. Next base: position 21,369,988 of record OY755217.1, read on the forward strand.
TATAACCTTGGCTCCAATTAGGTAAGAGCGAAACTTCTCGAAGGCGAAAACGACGGCTAACAACTCCTTTTCAGTAGTTGCGTAGTTCCTTTGAGCCTCGTCTAGCGTTCTACTAGCATAGTAGATTGCATGAAGTTTCTTGTCCTTCTTTTGCCCTAACACTGCCCCAACTGCGTAATCACTTGCATCGCACATTACCTCGAAAGGTAAATCCCAATCGGGAGGTTGCACTATCGGGGCACTCACCAAAGCCTGTTTAATCTGTGTAAAAGCATTTAAACAATCAGCATCAAAATCAAATTTGATGTCCTTACAGAGCAATGTGGTGAGTGGTCGAGCAATCTTTGACAAGTCCTTGATGAACCTCCTGTAGAATCCAGCATGGCCAAGGAAACTACGAATCTCCCTAACCGTAGTTGGTGGTTGAAGACTCATCATCACTTCAATCTTGGCACGGTCCACCTCAATACCATCCGCGGAAACTCGATGGCCAAGCACAATTCCTTCTTGCACCATGAAATGACATTTCTCCCAATTAAGCACCAAGTGCTTCTCCACGCATCGAGCGAGCACTTTCTCTAGGTTGTCCAAGCAATCCTTGAATGAATCACCGTGGACCAAGAAGTCATCCATGAAGACCTCCATATATTGCTCAATCATATCGGTGAAGATGGAAATCATACACCGTTGAAATGTAGCGGGAGCATTACAAAGTCCAAATGGCATTCTGCGGTATGCAAAAGTGCCATAAGGACATGTAAACGTTGTCTTCTCTTGGTCGTCTGGATGGATGGGGATTTGGAAGAACCTAGAATATCCATCGAGGAAACAGTAGTAGGGGTGCTTTGCTAAACGCTCTAGCATCTGGTCGATGAAGGGTAACGGGAAATGGTCCTTCCTTGTGGCCGCGTTTAGCTTCCTATAATCTATGCACATCCGATGACCAGTTACAGTCCTCATCGGAATTAGCTCATCTTTCTCGTTCTTTACTACTGTGACACCTCCTTTCTTTGGTACCACATGCATTGGACTGATCCAAACGCTATCCGAAATGGGATAGATGATTCCAGCTTCTAGGAGTTTCAAGATCTCCTTCTTGACAACCTCTTGCAGGTTTGGGTTAAGTCTCCTTTGATGCTCAACCGATGATTTGCTCTCATCCTCGAGGTGAATCCTGTGCATACACAAGTCCGGAGAGATACCTGCAATAGCCGAGAGCTGGGCGAAATTTTCGCAGCTTGCTCAGCAGTAAGGCGAGCTCTGGATTGTTCAAAGAAGAATTGACAATCACGGGGTAAGTAGAATTAGGTCCAAGAAAGGCGTACCTTAGCCCGGCGGGAAGTGGCTTGAGCTCAAGCTTTTGAGCTTTTTGTTCGCTCCAATCACTGATTTGTGGACCTTTCGATGAAGCTTCCCCCAAACTAGCACTAGCAACCAAGTTCTTCCTTTCCTTGGTAGCATCCATCATCCTAGCATATCCCCTCGCATCATTATCAAACTGTTCTTTCTCTTGCACAGAGTTAACCAAAGTCCTTTCCAAGGGATCAATGGGATGATTCTCATTGAAAACTTCCTGTGCAAGATCGGTGAGAGTGTCTACGTAGAAGGTGTGTCCATCTATGGTAGGCCTCTTGATATGCTTGTCCATCTCGAACTTCATCTCGAGACCACCTACTCTTAAAGTCATGCTAGCTCCTTGACAATCAATCATGGCACCGGCTGTGGCTAAAAAGGGCCTACCCAAGATCAGAGGATCCTTGGGTTCCTCGTTGTATTGCAAAATCACAAAGTCAATCGGAATCAAACAGTTCCCAACCTTGATTGGAACATCTTCTAGTACTCCTTCTGGAATCCTAACTGACCTATCAGCTAAGATAAGAGAGATCCTAGTGGATTGGTAATCCGTCATCCCAAGACTCACCGCAACTGAAAGTGGCATGAGGTTGATGCCTGAACCTAGATCACAGAGAGACCGCGGAAATCTATCCTTGAAGATATAACAATCCAAAACAAAGCTTCCCGGATCCGTTAGTTTCTCTGGGATCCTGTTCTGAATCACTGCGCTTACTTGTTCAGAAATCATAGCCACTGCTTCCTCAATGCCCCAACTCTTGGTCACCATCTTCTTGACATACCGTCGTATCACGGGACTGAGTTTAACAGCTTCGACAAACGGAAGTTCCAACACTAGCTTGTCTATGATGGACTTGCATCTTGCATCCTCAAGCTCTTTCTTAGATCTCTTCTGACTCTTCGGGTAAGGTACCTTGGGTATGTACACTCTCTCCACAGGATTATCCGACGATTTTAAAGGAGAAATCGTTCTGGGGGTTTCCTGTCAATCGACGGTTGTAGATACTGTCGATCGACATGGATCTGATGTTCTTGTATCGACCACATTTTCCCTTTGTCGATCGTCACTTGACCTTCTGCCAAAATTTGGTTTGGCTGTGTCGATCGACGGTCAGATGTGTTGATCGACGGATGACCTTCTGCCCGAATTTCATTCTCATCAAAATCTCCAAACTCATCAAAATTTTCATTACCAAGTCTTTTCTTCAACTCAGGCCCTTGGATAACCTTTCCACTCCTCGTTGTGATGGCAGCAACGGAATGCTTCGGGTTAGCATCCGTTCTAGAAGGAAGGAATCCTTCTTGTCTCCTTGAGTTCTCGGCGCTTTGAGCGACTTGAGTGTCTAGCTTCCTCACATGAAGATTGATAGCCTCAAACTTTCCATTCAAATCGGTGTACAAAGCATCGATTTTGCCATTGAAGTTCACCGTCATCTTTTGTTGACCCTCCAGAATTTGCTCTAGCATCGAGTCTGTCTTGTTATCCGACGACTTAGGAGGTGGAGTTTGGTAAGAAGAAGAACCGTAATTCCTAGTGAAGCTGCTCTGATAGGGTTTCTGATAATCCCTATTCTGGAACTGCGGTTTGGTGTAGCTAGGTGTGGCTTGATTTCCAGTGAATGTAGATCTCTGATTGTTTCCACTGTAGCTGTTCCCACCGTAGTTTCTGTTTCCTTTCTGATTACCAAACCTTTGTCCCTGATAACCACTACCACCGAGGTAGTTGCAGTCCTCTTCATTCTCTTCTTCATCTCGAATGAAGTTCTCTACTTCCTGAGCAAACTGTACTTGCTTCTTTCCTACCAACAAGTTATGCATCGAGTCTAGCTTGGCTTCCATTTTAGCCATGTTACCTCCGTCTGTGCTCTTGCCAAGCTGCCTCCTCTCGTAGTCTATGTTCTTCGTACTACTACTCAAAGCCATGTTCTCGATGAGTGCCAACGCATCACTTGGAACGTTGGTGTTGAAGTTTCCCCTACTTGCAAAATCCAAAGACATTTGGTGTCTCCAATCGATCCCTCTGAAGAAGATTCCCAACAACTGCACGTCACTAAAACCATGATGGGGACAATCTCTCTGGTAAGATTTGAATCTTATCCAGGCATCCTTAAACGCTTCGGTTGGTCCTTGTCTAAATGTCGAGATCTTCATCCTTAGATCCTCAGACCGTGTCTCATCAAAGAAGTTGACGAGAAATGCGTTTTTCGTGTCCTCCCAAGTAGTTAAAGAACCGGGGGCTAACTGTTTTAGCCAGTAAGCTGCTTCCCCGCTGAGAGAATACGGGAAGAGCTTGCAGAAAAGGTAGTCTTCAGGAACCCCATTTGCTTTGATGTTGGATGCTAAATCCTCAAACATCTCGATATGGTCCATGGGATGTTCTGAAGGAAGGCCATGGAATGGGTGTTGAGCTACCAAAGAGAAGTAAGCCGGTGTTGGGGTCGGTTTTCACCCCCTCAACGTTAACATCTAAAGATAAGCTAGTTGAAGAAATGGCCCTCCGGCCTCTTGACGAAGAAGGCGAAGCGACACCTAAGTCTCCTTGCGAAGCGAAGCATGTGGCAGCAGAATGAACCTGAGCGAAGCATGAAGAGACCACGACTCCAGCCAGGGTGGCGAGCACAGCTTCGGCCAGGAGTGCCGAGCCTGGCTTCGGCCCGACGTGCGACCGCAGCCTCTCTATGGCCGAGCCTGGCTTCATCCCGATGTGCGACCGCAACCTCTCCATGGTCGAGCCTGGCTTCGGCCCGACGTGCGACCGCAGCCTCTCCATGACCGAGCCTGGCTTCGGCCCATCATGCGGTCGCGGCTTTTCCTCGACGGTCTATCATGTCTTCAGTTCAGACAGTCTTCAGCCCAACAACGCAGAGATAGCCTGAAGCCTGGCCCAGACAGCGAAGCCCATGTTGATTCTGCGAAGACTTAGGAGGCTGGAGCCGACTTAGGAACCTATAAATACTTCTTTGTAACAACCCTAAAGGGGATCCGCAATTTCAATACGAAAACTTGTACTCAAAGCTTTTCTGAGCAATAAACAATCTCTTTACATCTTTCTTGGCCCTAGCTTACCATAGAAATCTCACAAGCTTCCCTAGAACTCTTACAAATTCTAGTTGTGTTGGTTTCGACCCCCACAATTTGGCGCCGACTAAGGGGAACTAACTGCAGATTTCTGACACTCAAGAGTTAGGGTTTTCATCACGCGATCACGATGTCAAACAACAACATGAGCAACGAAGGATCTTCGTCTCACCAGCACGACGAAGACAGAAGCAACTCCACGGAGAACACGGTGCCTCCCGCTCCTAACGCCGCAATTGACCTCACACGGATCAAGCGGATGCTTGAGACTCTGGTGAAGAAGACTGACGATACGGCCAGCGAGCTGCAATCGCTCAAGAAGAGAAAGCGCAGAAGGTCCCGTGTTCGTCCGACGCGCCTCAGGTTCAATACACCGCGAGCTACTCGGAGGGGTCAACACGAGGAGCTGCCACCTCGGACCGACCGCCCGGATCCGGAGGATCTGCCTCCACCACCACCTCGTCGGGATTTCGATCCGACTCCTGAGCGTGTGATCGAGGAGTCAGACGAAGATCACCCCCCTCGGAGGCGAGTTCGAACCGATACAGCTACTGGCGACACTGAGGCTGGGGAAGAAGTGGCCCAGACTGCAGCAGGTTACTTCAGAAGGGAGTAGGAGCGCAGAACTCCTCGAGGCTCCCGTGACGAAGAGGTCGCCGCCCTGAAGGCCCAGCTGGATCATGTCGTCTTAGATCTGAGGACGACTAAACTGCAGATGTATCGGAGCACCGGGAAGGCTCCCGGGGTCGCTTACGTGTTGGAGAAGGCACGGAACACCCCCTTCGCAGATAACATCTCAGGGGCTAGGATTTCCGACCCGGGAAGGATTAGGCTTCCGACTTACGAAGGGACCTCTGATCCCGCTGACCACCTAATGGAGTTCGAGGTTTCCCTAGGAAGGGCAAATTTCAGAGATTCCGAGAAGGACATCGGATACTGCAAGCTGTTCGTGGAAAGCTTGAAAGGGCCCGCTCTCCAGTGGTTTTACAAGCTGGAGAAGAATTCTATCCACAACTTCCAGCAGCTCTCTGAGATGTTCGTCCAACACTACAACATCTTTGCTGAACGGAAGATATACGATGCGGACCTGTGGACCAACAAGCAAGCAGAAGGTGAAAGCTTGCGATCCTTCATGACAAGGTTCAAGAACACCCTGTCCAAAGTGGATGGAATCAGTAACACTTCCGCTCTGGAAGCGTTGAGAGGTGCGGTGAGGTGTCCGTCTCCGTTTTGGCAGGACCTCACCATCAATCCGCCAGCGACGATTCAAGACGCCCTTCACCGTGCAGCTGATTTTGCCCGAAGCGAAGAAGAGCTCCGCGCCAAGAGAGGCGGCAAAGCAAAGCAGATAAGCGAACCTTCTCAGGTGATCCCGCCTTTGTTCAGTTTGAAGGGGGAGCAGGCGGAGCTCACAATTACCAGATCGATTCACCTGGCTACGGCAGAGGTCGAGGCCGTGGTCAGGGACATGGCAGAGGAAATCTCACTTGGGTAAGAGACCCGAAGGAGTATGATGAGAAGTTGTATTGTGATTTTCACAAAGCAACTGGGCACTCCATTGCAAGATGCCGAGAGTTGGGACGACAGCTAGCTGCTAGGCTGGCCGAAGGCACCCTCAAGGGTAACATCAGTCTGTCGGACTTCAAGCCAGAGGAGAAATTTCAAGATGCTACTCAGGTCCAGACTGAGAACCCCAGACGACAACGCCGCGGTGACAATCCCGAACATGAGAATCCTTAAGGTACCATCAACATGATCATGGGAGGATCCCAGTATTGCGCTGACAATGTAACCGCGATCGAAGCATACCAAAGGCGAGCCGAGGTCTGCGCCAACATCATTACATCTCCAAAGAGAAAGCGTGCTTGTGATCCTGTCACCTTTAGCGAGAAGGATGCTGAGGGTATTGACCATCCGCATAACGACCTTCTGGTCATTAACCTTACCGTCTTTGATTTCAATGTCGCCCGAGTCCTCATCGACACCGCAAGCTCAGTGGATGTTATCTTCAGAGAAACACTCGAGAAGATGAAGATTGACCCGTCGCTCATCACAGGGCAGCCAAAGCCTATAACGGGCTTCTCCGGACAGACAACATGGACAGAGGGAACGATCCGTCTCCCAGTTCAGGCGGGAGGTGTGAAGAAGATGGTCAATTTCGCGGTCTCTGGTCATCCCGCCATCTATAACTTGATCATGGGAACGCCATGGCTCAGTCAGATGCAAGCCGTACCATCGACTTACCACCTATGCTTGAAATTCCCAACCGATAAAGGCGTGAAGACAATCTTTGGTAATCAAAGAGACTCACGAGCGTGCTTCCTAGCAGAGCACGTGTTGCGCAATCAAGAGGCGAAGGAGGGCTCAGTCCCAGAAGGTCACGAAGACAAGAAAGAAACCTCAATCTCACAAGGACCGCAGAAGAAAGCGAGAGTCAATTCCAGTCAGTCGACAGACCTGATCAATCTCAAGTAACCCCTCCGCACCTCTCCCCATCTGAAGCATCACTTTCACTACTCTCCTCTTCCACAATGAACTACGAGTGACTTGATCCCTGCAAAGGGTACGTAGGCAGCCTATCCTCGGATGGGTTCAGTTACCCCCCTCCATCAAAAGGGGGGGGGACCATACGCTTGACAAGCCTCGTCTCCGACCGAGCTCACTCGATCTCCTCCGCCTTCAGGGGGGGAGTGAGTCCTGTCACAGTCTCTAGACGACTTCAGTTACCCTCTTTCGTCTAAAAAGGGGGGGAGTGGGGTACCCGTATACCACTCCTTAACAAAATTTTTGACTACTCTATCGTCAATCGCTAACACTCGCTACAGCACTCATCATGAGAACAGCTAGTTCCTTTTGAGGAAACTTGTCCTTTTTGGACCGATCACAGCTTTATTCGAGTAGAGTCGTTCTGTATCTGTTGTTGCTGGCCACATCAACAGTGCAGAGATACGAACACTATGACATCCACAACGGATACAGCGCGCTATATAAATTCAAATGACCTCCGTTCAGATTATACTTGAACGTGTCAAGTGACCTCCGTTCAGATTATACTTGAACGTGTCACTCTGAAACCCAGGACAAGCACTGGTCGAATTCAAGGTGAACTTGCTCTCGGACAGACGTGTCTAGAAGAGCAGCACCATTTTGCAAAGCCCAACAGCAACGTTGGCAGACAAAGAGCGTGAGCGCATTCGCGTTTTCACAGTCTCAACAAAAGCCTCATCCCTGAGCAAGCAAAACCTCATCCATGAGCAAGAAATCTCCATTATACTGCAGCAACGCAAACGGCTTCAACAAGCATAATGAGAAGGCTTCAAACCTTCGATCAAACTCAGGGTCTTATGGCCTTCAGTTCACAAAGCCCAACATCAGCGTTGGCAAACATATGACAGAAAATGCTGCAGCAGCTCAAAGAATTCCTAAGTGTAGGAACAACATCAACAAACACCTAAATCGAAAGCCTGAACCTAAAACCATCAAGGTTCAACATCAGCAAAAACTACAAAGTTATCTTGCATTTTCCACAATGCAATGATCCAAAATACTAGCAAGGATACAAACCATCCAATGCTACAACCAAAAGTCATCAAATCCGACAAAGGTTCTCAGAAACAAAAGTCATAAAGAGACTACAAATAAATTAAGTCATAAGCAAGAGAGGAATGGTCACTCATCGGCCTCCTCATCTCCATCAGCTACACCAGCATCCTCTGAGATCTCCAAAGCTTGCCTCACGCTAGAAACAAGCTCGTCAAACACGTCACGAGCATCATAGATCGGGTTCTTCCTCTCAACCAAAAGCTCCGCAGCAGCATCCAAAGTCGCTCCATCAGACCCACGGAGACGCTCAATAAGCTCCAGACTCGCATCAATCTCAGCAAGGTCCAATATGTTGTCCTTCGCTGTCCCCTCAAGCCTAGTAAGCGACCTGGCAACCTGTCGGGTCCGGCTAGCAAAGCTACGAGCCGCCTCATCCTTGGCCCTAGAAACAGCCTCCTCGATCTGGGCGTCCCTGAGACTCTCAGTCTCCAGCAGCTTGCTCCTAAGCGAAGTGATCTCTTCCTTGCTCTTCGCATGCCTCGAAGACGCCTTTGACAGCTTCCCGCTCAACTCATCCGACCTCCTCTTCGCAGAAGCAACATCATCCTCAAGGGCATGGACCTTATCAACGAGCTCAGCGTTGGCCCTCCTGGTCTCGCTAAGCTCACGGTCACGAGAGCGAGAGTCCTCCTCAAAACAGAAAGCCATGCCATCTAACTGAGTGGACAGCTGCATGCAAAAAAGAAAGTAAAAAGAATGCTAAAAACAAAGTCAAGTGACAATAACAAGGACAAAGAGAGGAAGATAGAGAGAGCAAACCTCAGCCACTGCGGCTCTCGCCAGCATAAGAGCCCTCTCACCAGAACCAGGAGTCAAAGAGCGTGCTGCTGCAGCACCATCACTGGTCGGGTCGCTAACGAACGCCGGAGAGGGGCCCACCTTCTGTCGCTTCGGAGGTGCTCCATCAGGAGTGCCTCCCGCCTTACCCTCCGATCTAAGGGCCCTCTTCCGCTGTTGCTCACGCCGCCTAGCAATCTCATCAGGAGTGAGATCAGACGCACGAGAACGCTGAGCTGACGCAGTGGGAGTCTTGGGCGTTGTGGATGACAGAGCACCCGCCTGCGTGCCTGCCCTCGCTGAGACCGCGGTGCTCGTCGACGCCGCCCTCGCCAACTCAGCTCGCTGAAAAGCGGAGACTCTAGGAGCACCTCGTCCAAGGACCTTCCCTGCGAAGATCCGACTGGAGAGTGCTCTCTGGATCCTCTGACGGGTGAAGGACTTCACCCAATCACTATCTCCAGAGGCCAGAGCATTGTGGATAGCTGTCGTCTCACCCCGGCTCACTGTCTGGGATGCTGGTCTCACTGCAAAGACAAAGCAATACATTAGCACGCAAGACATGACCACTATACAAAATAAACTTTTTCTAAGTATAAACTTACCTCTCTTCCCCCAACTCGTCCTGACAAGGGGGATGCAGTCAGCCTCAATGGTCTTTTCTGAGATCTTGACAAAGAAGAATGAGCACTCAAAGAGATCATCCTTGCTAGGGAACCCATCAATAAGCACGCGACCCGGAGCTGGGGCAACGAGATACCGAAACTCGTCTGCACGGCCCTTAGGCCTGAACTCCAGAAGGCTGGTCAGCTGCTCAGTACTAATCTCTGCATTACACTCCCGGCTAAGCACGTAGATACCAATGATGTGCCTCAACCCCCTGGGGTTGATCTGAGCAAGGGAGATGCTATTCCCATCCAGGAAGCGAAGGAGGAAGCCTGGCACCGGGAACCACAACAGGCAATGATCCATGAAGTTCTCATACATAGTGAAGTATCCCGGAGGCGGGGCATCAGCACGCTGTGTGCGATCGGGAACGACCAACTCAATCTCATCAGAGATCTCACATGTCTCTCGAAGGCGCTGCAGCGAGTCCTCATCGCAAAAGGTAGATCCAGGGGGATCCGGTCGCCTCTTCTTCTTCTTAGCCGCGACAGGGCGGGTCACCTCATCACCATCCTCAGCATCGGATGGAGGTGACCCAGAAATAGAAGAAGAGTCGAGTGACGCGGCGACATCGGCTGCTCCCTCTGGAAGCCTCGGATCCTCATCGTTAAGGGGGAAGGAAAGTCCAACTCCCCTATGACGAGCCATCGAATCTTCATCACCACTGGATCTCCTCGCATCCTCAACATCCACTAAGTTATCAACACCATCATCGCTCTCGTCGAGATGATGTCGTGGAACGGACGACTTACTGCGAAGTCGAATCCCACTGTTCACATTCTCATGACACGCGGCGACGGGGTTAGAATGGCTCGAAGACACGGTCCCGCGATCACCTGCAATTGGAGCCACGGTCACGTGATCGCTCGTGCTCGGAGTTGCGACCGCGTGGTCGCACGGAGCCATGATCGAGCGGTCGCCGATCGCATGCTCAGTCGAGCTCGGCCCGACCACACCTTCGTTTGGGGTTGCGACCGAGCGAGCGCCAATCCCGTGTTCACTCAAGCTCAGCCCGATCGCGTCTTTGTTCGAGGTCGCATGCTCGGTCAAGCTCGGCCCGACCGTACCTTCGCTCAAGGTCGCAACCGGGCGGTCACCGATCGCATGTTCGATCGAACTCGGGCCGACCGCGTGTTTGGCTACATCCTCGGTTCGACGTGACGCCTCCTCCGGTTCACCGTAGTCGACCGAGCCAAGCTTCGTCTTATCCATAGCACTTCCAAGATCTACAAAAACCCAATAACAAGATCAAAAAGAGGATTCTTGATACTTTTTCGTCATGAGCACATCTCAAGCATAAGTTCCATCTTTAAACTAACTCCAATGGGAATTTCCAAGAAATTATGCAAGTCCAAGGCTAATTCCATCAACAACCAAAGACTAGAGATCAATAGCAATCAAAGGCTCAATGATTCTCCTAAGCAATCACCAATCCAACATAGCAAAGCTTGATTCTCTATGAGAAGTTTGGATCTATGAACTTGAACTTTCAAAGAAGCTATGGAATCAAGAGCTTGAGAAGGCAATGAATTAATTTACCACAAAGGAAGAGTAGATTGTGGAGATGCGAGCTCACACTCGGCCTCACGAAAATCCGGTGATACCACATGGTCGGCGGCAAGGAGGAGAAGAAGAAAAAAAAAAAATTTGAGAAGGAAGAAGAAAGAAAGAGGAAGAAGATGGGTGGATAAGATTAAAACCTTATCTCTTCTTTCTCTCACCAAGTGGGACCCATTCCCATTCAAAAACACAACACAACACTCTTCTCTAGCGCCAAGAATCGTCTTGCTGTCTCCTGAAAACGTCATTGACATTGGCAATCGCAACACGGAGTCTTAAAATCTCCATAGGAAAAAAAAAAAAAAAAAAAAACGAAGTCTTAAAATCTTCGAGTAAAAAAAAATCTTTTTGCAGAAAACGCAGCAGCTTCAGCAAGGGAAGCGTGAAGTCTTAAAATCTTCAATAGAGGAAAATAATCCTTTCTGCTGAATAAAGCAGCAGCTTTGGTAAAATAGGCAAGAAGTCTTGAAACCTTCGAAAACACTTACGAAGTCTTGAAATCTTCACGATGCCTATGGAGTCCTAAAACCTCTTGCGCTATGTCGTTTAGGCAAGGCAATCAAGGAAATTTCATCAAAGCTGAGGCGAACAGAGACAAGTCGAGGTTGGAGTTTTAAAGACGCGAAGCCTCAGGTAAACCCGAAGTAGGCGAATCCAGTACAAGCAATGGCAAGGGATTCATGAAGAATCAGGTTCCTTGTTCGAATCTCCTCATCACTATGCGTGGCACTCTTTTCCCTTAAGTAGAGGTTTTGTCCCAAAGGGTTTTCCCTACTAAGGTTTTAACGAGGCCACCATCTAGTGTCTTCCAAGTTCATGTTTCACACTGCTGTATGGACTTGAGGGGGAATACTAAACAAGATGAGTACTTAAGCGCACTACGTGAAAGGATAGGCGAACACCTTGACTTCAAACGTTAACGCTGATATCCAGAACATCTCTAGCTCGGCACTATTTTCTTTAACACTACCGAGCTGGGGGGCTAACTGTTGGGGTCGGTTTTCACCCCCTCAACGTTAACATCTAAAGATAAGCTAGTTGAAGAAATGGCCCTCCGGCCTCTTGACGACGAAGGCGAAGCGACACCTAAGTCTCCTTGCGAAGCGAAGCATGTGGCAGCAGAATGAACCTGAGCGAAGCATGAAGAGACCACGACTCCAGCCAGGGTGGCGAGCACAGCTTCGGCCAGGAGTGACGAGCCTGGCTTTGGCCCGACGTGCGACCGCAGCCTCTCTATGGCCGAGCCTGGCTTCATCCCGATGTGCGACCGCAGCCTCTCCATGGCCGAGCCTGGCTTCGGCCCGACGTGCGACCGCAGCCTCTCCATGACCGAGCCTGGCTTCGGCCCATCATGCGGTCGCGGCTTTTCCTCGACGGTCGATCATGTCTTCAGTTCAGACAGTCTTCAGCCCAACAACGCAGAGATAGCCTGAAGCCTGGCCCAGACAGCGAAGCCCATGTTGATTCTGCGAAGACTTAGGAGGCTGGAGCCGACTTAGGAACCTATAAATACTTCTTTGTAACAACCCTAAAGGGGATCCGCAATTTCAATACGAAAACTTGTACTCAAAGCTTTTCTGAGCAATAAACAATCTCTTTACATCTTTCTTCGCCCTAGCTTACCATAGAAATCTCACAAGTTTCCCTAGAACTCTTACAAATTCTAGTTGTGTTGGTTTCGACCCCCACAACCGGCTTTAGCTCGAAGTCATTCCTAGGGAAGGAAGGAGGTCTAATAGCAGCTCTGTTGGTGTAGAACTCCTGAGGCCTATAGTGCTATCTCAATGTACGCTCATGCCCAGCTGGCTCGTGTACAGGCTCCTCTTCTATCACGGTTCCATCGTCCTCAATGCACTGGCCCTCAGCGTTATACTTTCGTCCTTGATGGTCCGTGATGGCTCCATCTGCACCACGGAGCAAGATCACTCTGTTGTTGACCATCTTGGCTGCTCTCGTTGCTCGCTCTAACTTTCAAATCTCAGGAATGAGATCGACTAGCTCTTCGTTTCGATTGCTCCTGGTTATACGATTAGGCATAAACCTGAAACACACAAACACCAAGAGAAAAGAGCAAGTTAAGTATCAAAATAAAAATAAAAGCTTAGACAAAATCTTAGTAACTTGAATTGAACGGTAAATTCAACTCCCCGGCAACGGCGCCAAAATTTGATGCGGGCTCAAATTCACCCTCGAACCACTCTCTCAAACAAAGAGGTCATCGTAGTATTTAGGGATCGAAATCCACAGGGAGTTGGAATACACAATCAATCTTAGTATTCAGATTATGCTAAGTGAAACGATATAAATGTAAATGCAGATTATAAAACAAGTAAACGAAAGATGGTTAATTAAATTCTTGAAAAGATGAAAGCTAGGTCATGGAAATTCTTTAGGTAATGATTCGAAATCAATATATAACAGTTGTCAAGGTTCAATTAAGTGCCGTTCTAGAACTCAAACACGAAAATATAGCTAGCTAACTGTCGTTACGAAGGCTATCTATCTTTAGATCCTCGAATCCCAAATTTCTTTGCGAATTCGTCGAATCTAAACAAGCATTTAGTACGAGTTCGATATGTTCACAAAATCCCTAAGCCAAATTTCTTTGCGAATAGGTAACTTTGCCCATTTAAAGTAGTTCCGGTTATTAATCCCACTGTCGTAGCTAATCAACAATCCTAAGATCAAGATTCGAGATGATCAAGCAAGAATCAAGCATTCATAACAGTTTAAATGAAGAACCTACGGATAAACCTTAACAAATATGCAATTTCAATGATTTCTTGTCATAACCCAAGAAATCCCAAAACCTAACAAGTGATTTACTCAGAAATAGATGATGAAATCATATTAACTGAATAAGATTGCATTAAAGAGTAAGAGTAGATGATACAAAAGGGTTTGAAGTCTTTGGATCTCAAGAACATGTAGAACTTCTCAAAGTTTCTCCAAAAGTCTCTCTTTCTCTCTCTACCTCCTTAATAAAACAGTGTATATCTAAATAAAAACGAGTAAAAAGTATTTATACAAGTGGTAAAATTAGGTTTACAGAGCGCCTGTCGATCGACACAAACAACACGTCGATCGACACGAGGGCATCTATGGAGATTTTCTACGTCTTTAAAAACTTCTGTCGATCGACAGTGTATATACTATATCGATCGACAGGGACCTTTTAAAGGTCTCGATTCCACTTGTATCTCTTCCGCTCCAAAATGGTCCAAAATGCTTCACATGTTACCATTAAGCTCCAAATGACCATTTCCTGCAAAACACTACAAAAGACACAAAAATACCAAAAATACTAATACAAAACCCGCTTATATCATGGTTAAAATCGGGTAAAAACCATGATATATCACCGGTGTTCTTGTAAAAGCTATTGCAGAGACATTGTTAATCTTGATGATGATCTTCTCGGTCTTTCTTCCTATGATCTCACTTAATAATTATTGAAGCCATATAGCTTGTCTTGATGCCTCCGTTGCTGCCATGAACTCGGCTTCGCATGATGATGGAGCCACTGTGCCCTGTTTCTGTGAACACCATGTTATTGGTGAAGATCCATAGTAAAATATATGACCCGTAGTATTTTTCCCGTCGTCTTGATCAACATTATGGCTTCTATCATTGAATCCCATGATTCTCTTTGATCCATTACGACCATATTTCAATCCAAGTGCCATTGTTCCTTTAAGATATCGTAGTATATGCTTCATGACTTCTCCATGTGACTTCCGTGGACTCTGTATATATCTACTAGCTATTCCAACAGAGAAAGCTAAGTCTGTTCTTGTATCTAACAAGTATCTTAAGCATCCTACACTCCTTCTGTAACACGTCGGGTTTATCTCTTCTCCCTCTTCATCTTTAGAAACCTTTAAGCCAATCACCATAGGCACTTGTGTTGGATTACACGTTTCCAAACCAACTTCTCTTAGTATCTTTCTTGCATAGCCTTCATGATTTATTTAGATTTCATCCTCTGTTTGATGAACTTCGATGCCAAGATAATAGGTAAGCTTGCCTAGATCTGACATTTCAAATTCACTAGACATTCCAGCCTTGAACTCATTAATGACTTTGAGAGTATTTCCCGTCACGAACAAGTCATCAAATAGACTGCTACAATGAGAAGAGATCATTGCGATACATGGCTAATTCTTTTGAGCACTTCTTAAATCTCATTCCTTTCAAAATATGGTCAAGCTTTGTATTCCAAGCTCTAGGAGCCTGCTTTAAACCATACAAAGCTTTCGTAAGTTTGTAAACCTTGTGCTCTTCTCCTTTTACCCCAAAACCGTCTGGTTGTTCTACATAAACGTCTTCTTGTAATTCTCCAAGTAAGAACGCTGTCTTCATGTCTAAATGATGGATCTCCCATCCATGATAAGCCGCCAAACTGATTAATAATCGTATGGTTTCTATTCAAGCAACTGGCGCATACACTTCATCGAAATAAACACAAAATTCTTGAACATAACCTTTAGCCACAAGTCGCACTTTATGCTTATTGATTGTCTCATTTGCATTCTTCTTAATCCTAAAAATCCATTTGAGACCTACAACCTTTACTTCCTTAGGTCTATCAATTAAGAACCATGTCTTGCTCGTATTGATTGAATCAATCTCTTCTTTGCACGCTAGTCTCCACTTTGATTAACTCTCTGCTTTTTTGTAACAACTCGGCTCATTGTTTACAGCTAATAGAAGTCTCTCACATTCTATAGAAGCTTGAAGAAGCTAATCATCAAGGTAACTAGGACGACTTACTTGACGTCCTGATCTTCGTAGCAGAGGTAGTTGCTGAGGTACATCAGCTTCGGGCTGAGGTTGGTGCTTAGGTACATCAGCTCTTTCTTGTTCTGCATCATCGTCATCTTCATGTTCATCATTGAGATGCTCGTGATCATTACCTCTAGTTTCTCCATGATCTACGACTTGATCATGGTTGATTACCGCATGTTCGTCTCCTGCATCTATCACTTATCCCCATCTCATGAAGAACATTCCCGGATCCCTTCTCGGTCCGTCTTGTGAATCCTTCCAGTCCAACTTGATTTCTCATCAAACACCACATCACAACTTACAACTATCTTCCGCGTCATCGGATTGTAAAATCTATAAGCCTTGGATCAAGGCTCAATTCCAAGATACACTAGTGGTTTTGATCTATCGTCGAGCTTTTAAGATTTACAGCATCAATCTTTGCGTATGCTACACACCCAAATAATCTTAAGTGTGCAAGACTCAGTTTTTCTCTTTTAAACATTCGTAAGGAGTCATGTTCTCAAGCGCTCTCGTCGGTATCCTATTGATCAAATAGGTTGAGTGTCACACAGCTTCTCCCCACAAATAATTAGGTACCTTCATTGCCTTAAGAGTGCTCCTTGTCATCTCCATCAATGTCCTATTTCTCCTCTCCACAACACCGTTTCGTTGCGGTGTGTAAGGTGCCGTGAGTTGCCTTTTGATGCCACTTGCATCGCAAAAATCATTAAACTCTCTTGAGGTGAACTCTCCTCATCTATCCGTTCTTAGAGTCATGATTGATTTTCCTATATCCTTCTCCATCAAACCTTTAAAAACCTTGAATCTTTCAAACGCCTCGCTCTTTTCTTTTAACAAGATAGTCCACATGTATCTTGAAAAATCGTCAATGATAACAATTATGTATTTGTTTTGAGCAAGTGTTGATGGACTTATTGGACCACATAAGTCAGCATGTAGTAATTCTAAAGGTCTTGATGCTCGGAAACTAGACGCTTTCGGAAAAGATTATCTCGCTTGCTTCCCAACTAAACATGATTCACACAATCTCTTCTCTTCTCTTACCTCTGGTAAACCGTGAGCTAGCTCTTGTTGAGACATTAATTCGCTGTCTTGAAGCTTACATGTCCCAACCTTGCGTGCCACTTCAAAGTCTCATCTTCAATGACGGTTTGTAAACATGTTAGTTTACCAATCTTCAAGTTAATCTTATAGAGCCTATTTACCGATCAAATGACCTTTACTAAGAGTCTCCCACTTGTATCTCTAAGTTTCAAATAGTTTTTTTTCATCCTCACATCACATCCCGCTTCAGTCGCTTGTCCTAAGCTCAAGATGTTACTCTTCAACTCCGGAATGTAGTAAACGTCTTAAACAAGGATTTGTTCCTCTGTTTTGCTTTGAAACAAAATCGATCCTTTTCCACCTATGGCAACACAAGAACACCATCTCCAATTTTTACTTTACCTTTGATGTTCTCATTGAGCTCCGAAAAGAATGACTTGACTCCGGTCATGTGATTACTCGCACCATTATCCAAATACCAAACATCTTCTTCTCTTTCTTTAGCTTCATAGAACTTTGGAATGATCTTTTCTTTATTCAAGAACACAACTTGATGCATATAAAGTACATGATCATCTTCTTCCGTCTCTACGTTATGTGCTTCTTGAGTCTTTTACATTCTTTCGGGACATGAAGATGCGTAATGGCCAGGTTTATCACATCGGTAACAAATCACCTTTGATTTATCCTTCTTGTCCTTTGATTGACCTTGATCAACTAGATTTGTTTGGTTTTGTGAATTGAACCTTCCCCTGCCTCTTCCTCTACCTCTTGTGCTTCCTCTTCCACGTCCTCTTTCTCGAGTTCCTATGAAAGATTGTTGATCAGAATTTCTGTATAATAGCTTTCCTTGAGTTTCACCATGATTTTCCTCATCAATGATCCGCTCTTCATAAGCTTTTAATCTTCCGATTATATCTTCAAATCCTATTGCGTTTAAGTCTAGAATTTGTTCTAGAGAGGCAATAATATGGATATACTTACTTCTTGGTAGACAATTGAGAAACTTCTTCACAAGTTTCGATTCTGCAATTATTTCTCCAAGCGCATTTGCTTTTGATGCAAGTTCCGATAACTTTTCCGCAAAGCTATCAATCGTGTCTGTATCTTTCATCTTGTATCTCTCAAACTCTGACATAAGCGTTTGAAGTCTTGCTTCTTTGACACGAGCTGCTCTTAAGTATCGTGATTTGATTGCTTCCCAAATCGCTTTTGGTGCATCTAACGTGCCTACTTGCAAGATTAGTGCCTCCGGAATGGATTGGAAAAGCAAACCTATTGCGATGTCATTCTTGTCGGGATCTGTTGAACTAGGATCGATATTTTCCCAAACCTTATGAATTCGCAACAAGACTTTGATCATCATGGCCCAAACCGTATAGTTTGTTGAGTTGAGCATGGGACATTGGATCGATGAAGGAATTGTTTCCTTCCGTGTCGTAACGGTTGCAACAACGTTGTCTCCGTCTGCCATGATTCGATGAAGACTCCTTCTTCAACGTCAAAGCTCTGTTCGTGTTTAAACCTTAAGCTCTGATACCAAATATAGTTTCTTAAGCCTTGATTAAAGAATTACTCTCTTTATTAAGTTTAGAAATATAACTCAAAAACTAAACTCAAAGCTCATACCTTTGATCACAACTCAATCAAGGTGTTTACATATCCTAACACAGTTTGTTAATTGCTATTTCTAATTCTACAACTAATGGAAACACACTTTCATTTTCCTAATAAAACTAGAACTTTTCCTTTTGCTCTTCTTTCTCTATGACCGACTTATCATAAGAGACTTGAGCTAGAAGTTATGTTGAAGGCTTAAACCCCAACAAAAACAAGGATCAACACAATACAAGAGGCTATATACTCAATCCGCACACAAAAATAGAACGAATTCAAACAAAATTTCTTAAGAATCGAGAATCTACGAGTCGCTAGCAAAATCCAATTGAAAGAGGATCGCAATATAAACATATTAAACTATACCTACGCCTCTACAAAAAAATATTGTAGATCATTTGGTCACTTTAGCTACAACATTCTCTATTATTGTTGAAAGTTGTGAAGATAATGAAGACGATTGTTGAAGGTGTCGAGTATTGTTAAACGTCAAATAACTCAAAGCGAAAACTTTTTATTTCTATGTATATTATTATCATTTTTTATTTATTAAAATATTAAAAGACCATGTATATTATCCTCTGTTTTGACTCAATTTTACAACTATTTATTTTTTCTATTCATATTTTATTGGAATTAATCTGGTCTTAGGTTCCTCTGCATGTAATTGTTTTTCTGTGTGCGATAGTGAAAACGATGAGCAAGGAAGAAGCGTCAATCCTAGAATGGATAGATATACCCTTGCTTGCAATTTATTAGGGGTTGTAGATCTGGTGTTTCCTGAATATAGTACGCTAGCAGTACACATAGAACGTAACTTGAAAATGAAAATTAAGCCCTTTTATACACATTGCTTTTGTTGTTTGAAATATATGATATTAGAAATCAATGATATTATCTTGTATTGAGTTCTTTAATTCGATTGGTTTTATCTTGTCTATCCATTTTCTGAACTATTTTATGGATTTTAAAAGTGATGATTACAATGACTATAACAAAAACAAAAGAGTTTAAAACTCAAAATATTAGATCATTTCACAACTAACCCACTTCTTTTGGTCAAATGTAATACTAACCCACTTTTTTCTCTCTCTACTTTTAATCATTTCATCACAACTCTATCATTTTGTTCTTATTATATTCACGAAACTGTCTTATTTTTAATTTTTAAAATCAGACACAAGGGACAAAGACCAAAACACCAAAAACACATATCTTATTTACGAGACTGCCATCATCATCAATTTTGTCAACCACCATGAACAATCAAATTGAAGCTCTAAATGCTACATCAACTGATTTTTGTTACGAAAATGCATAACAAGTGAGCTCATAACTTAGACATCTTCAAATTTCTCTTCAATTTCATCCAAAACTCTTTAATTTTTGTTCTTTAAAATTTTCACCCATAACTTCATGTTTTCTCGAAATTCTTTCATATAAAACGATTAGGGTTGTTTTTCGGTAAAATTGAATGTTTTGGTGGTTTACGAACGTAAAGATGAAGTCGAACGAATGAAAAAAGTAATGATTTTTTATTTTCGAAAATTTCATATCTTGTTCGTAAATGTAGACTGCATTTGAAGTCTACAAGTCAACTTAGAGCTAGATTTGCATTTGACTAATATTTGTGAAAAAGGTAAAGTAGACTGCATTTGAAGTCTACACACTCTTCTTTGACAACAATAAAAAATATTGTAAACTTCATGCGTAGAAAGCGGAAAAATCAGGTCACTTTTGCATTTGACCAGACCGTTGACCGTATGAAGTAGACAGCATTTGAAGTCTACTTAGAGTAGACTTCAAATGCAGTCTACAAAGAGGTCACTTTTGAGTTTGACAATTTGTTGACTTTTTTTTTGTAGACTTCATTTGCAGTCTACTCTGAAAAGTGAGGTTAGTTTTGTGTTTGACCAATTTTTTGAATTATTGACCCGAAAGTACAGATCTTTTGTAGACTTCATTTGCAGTCTAGTTTTAAAAGTAGACTGCAAATGAAGTCTACAAAAAAGGTACAAATATTTTGGTCAACCCCAAATATAATCTATATTTTACGTAGACTTCATTTGCAGTCTATTTTGAAAAGTCAAATCCAAAAGTAATCTATTTTTTTGGCGTAGACTGCAAATGAAGTCTACGACATTTTGACAATTTTGTGTAGACTACAAATGAAGTCTACTTTGAATAGTGAAAATATTTGTGCAAATGCAAAAGTAACCTGCACAATTATGTAGACTGCAAATGAAGTATACACCAAAAAGTCAACGTTTTGGTCAATAGCAAAAGTAACATTTGAAGATTACAAATGAAGTCTACAACACTTGTAGACTTCATTTGTAGTCTACATACCATTTTGCCTTGATCAAAAGTAACCCATTTTGTATACTACATTTAAAGTCTACTTTGAGTAGACTGCAATTGAAGTCTACAAATATGATATTTTTTTAAAATGCATATTTTGACATATTAACAATGTATTTATTCAATTTTTTTGTTCTCACATGTTTGTTAGTTGTTTTTCTACTCTCTGTAAGAGTTGATCATGTTTAAGACAAATATTTATAGGGTAAATCTATTTTTTTTATTTGGTGACTAGTTAGTTTATATTCCGTAGACTGCATTTGAAGTCTAATCTGAGTAGACTGCAATTGAAGTCTACAAATGTGATAGTTTTTTTAAATGAATTTTTTGTCATATTTAAAATGTATTTATTCAATTTTTGTGTTCTCACATGTTTTTTAGTTGTTTTCCTACCCTCTGTAAGAGTTGATCATGTTTAAGACAAATATTTATTGGGTAAATCTATTTTTTTTTTATTTGGTTACTAGTTAGCTCATATTCTGTAGACTGCATTTGAAGTCTGCTGAACATTTTTGGATTTGTACTAATGCATATCTTTGTTCGTATTTTACAGATGATTGTCCAGTTACCTGTTGTTTATGGAGGTTGGAATATGGAAGATGGTATTTGGCGTTTTGTGGTTGACAATCGAAAAGGCGGGAAAATGTTTTTTTTGAGTGATGATTTTAAACATGAGGAACTTGTTGAAATGGCACATGATGATTATGACATTGATAAAACATCAGAGGTGGTAGAGTTCACTTATTTACTTCCTTCATCAATGTTGCAACAGATGGCTCGAGATACGCCTCCTATGCACGTTAAAAATGATAGACAAGTCCAAAGTTTGATTGAGCTAAGTAGAACACATGTATTATATCTTTGTGTGTCGACTCGGCCTGTGGTGGATAGTGGAGTTGCCGATGCTTATTGTGAGTATGATGGTAGGGATGAAGATGTGGTAGAATCTGAGGATGAGGACGAGGATAATGATGTTGGAGGTAAAATTGAAGATGAGGTTGGAGATGTTGTTAAAGACAAGGTATTTGGTGGTCTAGATGGTGTTAAAGAAGAAGATGAACCCGATAGTGACGACGATTACAATGAGTATGGAAAAGTGAAAGATAAAGATGAAGAAGATACATCTTTTGGTGTTAATGCAAATAACTTTGGCGTTAGTGGTAGTTCAACTCCGACATGGTCCGATAACATATTTGTGAAACAAAGTTTTAGTACGAAAGATGAGCTACTTAAGGAATTGCGATTGACGGCTTTGATGCTAATATTTAGTTTCAAGGTGTATAGGTCTATGAGAATGCTTTTTGTGGTGAAATGTCGTGTGAAATTATTCAAGTGGAAGGTAAGAGCGAGTGTAAAGAACGAAGCAAACCGTTTTTGGGTGACAAAGTATGTAAACCTTCATACATGTTCCACGGTAGATCGAGTGGCTCACCATAAACACTCTACTCCGAAATACATTGGTCATTTATTTTTAGAGCGAGTTGGAATCATTAACGGAATTACTCCGGACCACATCAAGGATTCAATAAAAATGATATTTGGGATGACTTTTGGTTATACCACCGCATATAGAGCTCTTAAATATACACAAATATTGGTTAGAGGGTCACCGGAAGATGGATATTGGCTTCTTCCATCATAATTGCATCACATCGTGAAAGCCAATCCGGGGACAGTGATGGGTCTTGAAATGGATGCTACAAATAGATTTAAATATCTATTCATAGCATTCGGAGCTTCAATAGCCGGATTTCAGTATCTCCGACGAGTGATTGTTGTTGATGGGACATATTTGAGCAGGAAATACAAAGGGACTTTGTTAGTGGCAGCTGCACAAGACGCTAATTTCCAAAGTTTTCCTTTGGCCTTTGTTGTTGTCGATAGTGAGAATAATAGGCAACATGTGGCATATGTTATTACCATCTCCAGTGTAACATTACCCAGATTTATGGTGGAAAAGACCTAATGTACTTGGTCAAAGGTGCTGCGTATGCATATACGGAAGAAGCTTATGATCGATTCATGGACGCGCTACGCACAGCATCACCGACCATTGCAATAAACTTGGAAGATACGGATCCAAAACTTTGGTCACAAGTACACTGTGAGGGACTTAGGTACAACATCAAGGCAAGCAACATTGCCGAATCGATCAATGCAGTGCTTAAGGTAGCACGAGGATTTCCCGTAGCATTTTTTCTTGATTTTTATCAGAATTAAGCTTGGAAGATGGTTTTATAAAAGACGAGACGATGCTTCCAAGCTAACCACACGCTTTAGTCGGGGAGTTGAATACTTGTTGGCAATTCGTGACCATTACGTGGGTCCAATGACAGTGGAACGGATAGACGATTGCCAGTTCATTGTGAAGGGAGGAACACGAAATTATCTTGTTGACTTGCTTCACGAGATGTGGCTATGATAATGAGTGGTACAGATGTGGCTACGACGCTTTGTCCATCATACGGTAGGGAGTATTTGTATTCGGCATACTACCAAAACATTCTCCCCAAAAACTACGCATTATCATTTCCTGAGGTCCCATGTTTACCTCCTGAGGTGCAACCTAAAAAAGGTACGAAGAAGAAGTCTAGATGACAATCTTACCTAGAAATGTCAAGGAGGAAAGGAACAAAACCGTGCAAGCTTCACAACCCCTACAACTGTTCAAACTGCCATCAAACAGGTCATACATGTCCGCATTGCCTAAGTTAAGGTACCTTTTTTATTTTTCGATTGTGTACTGCAAACGAGACTATGTTCACTACTTATTCAATGTTTTACATCATTAATTCGACTTTAGTATACTTCAGGTGTAGACTTCTGTAGTATATGTGTTTAATAGACACCTTATCTACTAAACTTCTGAAGTTATTACATTTTTAAACTAAACTTTTAATCATGCTTAACAGTGTGTCCAATTTTTTGGAAAAAAAAAAAATTTACAACTTGTGCTCGAATCTGTGCTCAACTAGGTGATATAAGATAGTTCAAAATTTGTGTTCAAAAAAATTGTTAGTTTCTACTTAAATTCGAATCAGTCCCAAATATAGTAATCTTGTGTGTTTATTTTGGATATGTTTTTACTAAAAGGTAATAGATGATCATTATCATTATCAAAAGCGAAACATTCTGAAGTAGAAGTCTACAAGAGAAATCTACCATAGAAGTCAACAATAGAAGTCTACAATGTTTAACAAATATTAAATCAGCAGTTAATAACCTATCTTTACAAAAGTACTAACTTATCCCAAGAAGCTAAGGATATGAGTTTGTCTTACATCTACAAAAAATATGCTAGAATCCTTAATAGTTTTTAACGGGATAAGGAAGATATGGATTACTGAACCGAACTCGCCTCGTAGAGGTCTAAGTGATCCCAATTACGATGTTTTGTGCCATCTTGCCTTGTCTCGTCGTATATCTCGGCCGCAAACTTGTCCCTAGCTGCCTTGATATCAAAGTCCTTCATCACGCTAAATGGAAGACCCAGAGTATGACATTCAATGAAATTCAAACAAAACACTCCATAACTTGAACCGTCCTTCTATTGTGGCAGTTTCTGACGCTCGATCGTAAAAGGATTACGTTCCCACAAGGGCCTTTCCTCCGCAGGACAAGTCTCCCGAATTAGATAAGGCACCATTACGGCTAGAGGCTCCACTAAGTCTTTCATTTATTTGACACGGGTAAGGCTCTCATAACTGTCCCACACAACAATATTATACTTTGGATTGAACTCCACAGAGCAATCCAATGACTCTTTCTGACGTTCATTGGCATGTAGATGTCATCCACTTGCTGCCCCCATATCTTGTTTGATCTACAATATGATGGTTCTTCACCTGTGTAGTAATCTGCGGCTCCACCATGTAACAACTTACCAGACCCATCAGGATTTGCCTCGAAGGATTGAAAAATTTTGTATTTATTGGTCTACACATGGGTAAGAGTGTATCAATGAAACATATTTTTTCGCTCCTAAACCACTCTAGATGGTTGTGGAAACGTAGCCTACGTAGTTTTATTGCAGCATCCATAAGCTGAAACAAGAAAAAACAACAAATGTAACAAATTAAGTATGCACTGTCAAGTGACGTCTACACAGGATAGCTACACAGTAGGTCTACAGGAAAAAGTCTTCTAAGAATTGGAGTACTTACAGAGTCCTTGAGCCATTCAGTTGGTTCTCTCCACTGATGGAACCAATGGGCACAGATGTAAGGCACCAGATCTTCTCCTTGCCTATATATAACACAATCATACTTGAAAATTCAAATTGTGAATAATAGAAGTCATATTAGAAAGAGAGAAAAATACTTACGGTTCATCTCTTAACAAATCCTCTACCGCCTGCACCTTTTCTGATCAACATGAGCAAAAGGATCATATCCTTTGCCTGTTAGAATGAACCCTGGAACTTCATTTGGAATGATGTTCTCTGCAGTTTTATCCCCTTGGTATGGCGTTTTCTATGAGCCAGCAAGATTCCTCTACATGTGGACCTTATTCCTTGCCATAACCAAAGCCGCATCATTCTTTTCAATTTGTCTATTTTTCGGTTTCTCCAACAGGTCCTTTTTTGGCGTTTCAACAACCTGAACACTTGCCTCAGCTCCACTGACACTCTCACTTATCTGATCACTCTCACCTTGAAGTTCCTCCATCTCTACGTCTTGGTTGTTCTGAAACTTACTCTGCAAGTAATGGAGGAAGAAAGTTAAAAAAAATTAGAGTGTAAGCAAATTGTATGTGGAATTAAACAAGTATTATGTTATATATTATAGCATAGTCTTTAAACAGCAATCAATCCGTAATGTATGTAACAACAAACTAAATAAAAAGCATAGGCTTTAAATAGTACAAAAAAAATCAAACGGTCTGAGAAAATAACAACAAATTATCTTAGATGCCAGTAACGACATCACTTAGGCTTCTCTGCTATCCCTGCTATCATCTTACTAAAGTGTTTGGGAGACAAGGGTTTGTTACTAACCCCAACATCAGGAGCATCAGGTTGTTCTGCATTCGGATGCGGATCTGCCTCTGATATTGGCTTATTGGTTTGTACCCCTCCCTCAGCAACATCATTAGATCTCACCTGCTCGAGCCTTCCCTTTTTAGCAGCATAATTGGACCTCTCAAGAGCAGAGACCCTTTCAGTCATCTGGTCCAACTTGTCCTTCCACCTATTGAAACCATCGTCCATCTTGTTGCTCTACTTGGTGAAGGATGCATCAATAAGACCTTGTAAGGTCTTCACTAGCGACATTTGGTCTTGTCCATCACCATTTGCACCCTCATCAAGATTTCTCTTTTGGCTTGGACCTCCAGATTTCATAGGCTGACGTTGTGATTTCATTTTGGCAACCTCAGACTTAACAGGACCTGGTTAACAAATCAAATGCCAGTGAATAATTTGAATGCATACTGTACATGACTGCAAATGAATTCTACAATGAAGACTGGAAATGAAGTCTACATTTTAACCATCATGATCATAACATATTACCTGACTCATCTTTCACCAGTGATACTAGAACACTAGACACAGGGCAGTGAGCTGACTGCCACTTCCAACTGTCATTGTACAGAGCATGGAAAATATTGGTGATCAGTGGATCGTCAGTGTCATCGTCCCACCTTGGGAACATTTCACTCATATACTTTCTTACGAAACGCACAACATTGGTCAAAAACAAAACATGGTTAATTCAAACAATTAAGTAGACATATAAACATATAATACTTAACAAGGTGAGAATAACGATGATACCTGCTTCACCATATTCTGTTTGTAATACTTGCGAGATGTGGTAGATCCTTTGAACATCAGCATAAGTGGCTTTGGGTTTAGAAGATCATGTATCGGCCAATCAAACTCATATGCAAAATCAGGCAAAGCATAGTACACCCACAATTGGAGAACTTGAATAAACCCTTCAATATAGTATGACTTTTTACACAGCTTTGCCTTCTTAACACCCTCCATGAGATTCTTGAATGCTAGTCTTCCATGGGGATAACGTAGAAAAGCTTCTTCATCCATCACAAGCCTAGCCATCTAAAGGGAGATTTTGTTGAACCTCTTTTGGCTTCAACATAGGCAGTATAGATGGCAAGATAACCCAACCTCATACAGTCCTCTCGAGACCATTCGCCATAAACATTAAGAACAACTACTAAATCATCAGGAGAAGGAGCTTCATCAACGCTCAATCCAAGGAGGTTCCAGAATGCGTCCATGTCTTCCATAATCTCTATATCAGGTTGCCCAAGATCTTCAAGATACTCACAGTTCAAACATGTGATATGTTCAAACTCATGGAGAGAAACCCTTATCATGTTAACACCAATGAGACTCCATATCTCATGTTCCTTCTGGCATTTGAGCTCCAAAGTTATTATATGATGGACCAGCCTAGATGTCCTACCAAACTTCATTACATGTAACCTCAGGAACAATCCCAAGGACGACATTCTGATCTCCTCAAATTCATCAGCACAAAAAACGCCAGGAGCCGTCATAGCAGTCATGACTTTTGTATAACCACTATAATAGCCAATGCTCTTATCCGGTTTGGGCTCAAGACCTCTGGTATAAAAACGTCGCGGGAATTCTAGTGTACCCATTCTAACCTCTCTGTAGATCAAATAACAACAGTTACATAAACAGTTCAGTAAATTACAAGTCTGAACAAGTAGTCTGCAAAAGATGTCTATATTTGAAACAAGTTTTAGATAGTCAAATAGTTAAGGAATTCAACCATCAGATAGAATAATTATCAAACACAGATTTAAATTATTATACAAAAAAGGAAAATAACGCATATCTGAAAAATATTTTAAACGAGAAGACCTGAAAAATAATTTAAATGACAAGATCTGAAAAATAAATGAAACGACAAGATCTGAAAAATAAATAAACGAGAAGGAAAATCCAGATTTGAAATTATTTTGACCCAAACGAGACCAGATCACGAATCCAAAAACATAAGACAGTGATAAAGAGGATTAATTACCTTCGAATCGGAAACTGTGGAATGGCACTAACAACGATGGCGACGGTGGAAGTATACCCTGAAAGTTTACTTCGGCTGCGTTGGTTTGTATCGTCCACGGAGAGGCTAGGGTTTTTAGGATTTCTTACCAAATTAAACGAGATTTTTTATCCTTGAGTTTATATATGTAGAATAAGCGGTTAAGTAGACGGTTAGATTAAAAACGAATAGTGAAGCGGTTATTTGTGCGGTTAATTGTGCGGTTAAACATTTGACGGTTCGACAGTAGTAAATATTAAACGGTTAACGTAACCTCGAGTACACTTCATTTTAAGACTTCATTTGTAGAGTTCTCTTAGCATCTGGGACAGAATCCTTAACTTTTCGAGGAATCCTTCATCAGTCTACAACCCCATACCCTAATTTCTTAATATATTTCAAAAATTGTAATACCACCGTATGTCATTAAATATGTCTACTGTACAGGTCTACTATTGAAGTCTACTATCCGAGTTGATGTTTCACTGTTACCTGACCGCTTTTTCTTAAACGTTTCAAAAGGAGTTAATTAGTAGTTTGACTAAGAAGTCACGTCTCTTCTTTTTTTTTTGAAAAAGGGTCACCTTCGTCTCTACATCTATATATACTTCTTTCCGTCTCTCCATCTCTACATCTTCCTACATCCTCGTCTCTTCGTCTCTGCATCTCCATATTTGTATAATTCTTCCAAACTGTCCCAACAATGGATCGGAGTAAGCAAAGGAAGATTCTACTTCGCTGGGATATAAAGGAGTTGAAGAAAGACTATCCTATGATGAGGATCATCGACGAAAGTAAGTATTCATGAATTATTTATAATTTTAAGAAAGACTACCCTATTATGTTCTTCGATGATACAGATTACCATGTGGAGGTTTCTATCGATGGACTATCGGAGACTCCATATGATGGAGGGGTTTTTTGGATTGCATACAGATGGCCAATGGATTATTCGTATTCGCCGCCACGGGTGAATTTCAAAACCAAAATCTACCACCCCAACGTCAGTGCGACAGGAGCCATTGACCATGATATGTTAAAAGCCACGAGATGGTCCCTTGCGCTCCGTCCGTCCATGGTTTTGAAGGAAATTCTCGACCTCATGGCTTCACCAAACTTGGACAATCCTCTATCGGCACACGTAGCCAACATTTACCAAAGTGACAAGGCCAAGTTCGAGGAAAATGCACGAAGTTGGACGGAGGAGTATGCAATGAAGTGTAGGAGCGAAGAGAAAAAGATTTAATGTTTGTTTTTATTTCTGTTTTTAATTTTATTTCCTTGACTTTTTTGTTTGTTTTCTTTGGTCAGTTGCTTAACCTAAAAAAAAATTACTTGGTAATGTTGGAGAGATAAAGAGTGTGGTTGCAGCAGTTATTTTCAACAAAATTAGGGTTGAAATTCTAGTAAACATGTTATGTATAGAGGGTTAAATTATCCGGTTAGGTTAAAATTATCCGGTTAGGTTAAAATTTCCAGTTCATGTAGACTGCAAATGAAGTCTACAATCCGAAACTCTATACTCTAAATCGAATCCCTAAACTCTATGTAGACTGCAAATGAAGTCTCCAACTCTAAAGTAGACATCAATTGAAGTCTACAACTCTAAAGTAGACTTCAATTGAAGTCTTCAATCTGAAACCCTAAATTGATTATTTTCAATGGATTATTCAAATCCTTAAATTAAATCTTGTATCAAACATTCAAACATCTAATATATTCACAATTAATCAATTTTATGCAAGTTTTATGTTTTTAAACGTTTTAATGTAGAAATTATGAACCTTAAATCAAACCCCATATTACAACTTCAATTACTCTAAACCTTATATTATATAAACCCATTACAAGCATAAACTCATACAACTTATACGCAACCAATTACAAAGTTTACTCGCTTCAATAGCTAACTAAATTGTGATGGAGAAAAGACTTTTGCTATTCATGTATACTTTAGTATAAAACATGTTACTCACTCATTCATTCATTTCCAATGCAATTTGTCTTTTTTCTATAATTTCATTCAATTTTGTAATATTTTATTTTTCATACTTCACAAATGATTATAGTTTAATTATGAACAAGAAAGTTTTACAAAAGTTTTTTTTTCAATTTATAAATTTAAATATCATATATAATTACGACGAAGACTTCATTTTCTGTCTACATAGAGCTTAGGGAGTCAAAGCCAACAAATGTTCTGAGTTTAAATTTTGGTCACCACATGTTTTCATGTAAAAGGAGAAAAAGTTTACAACACGTGTAAAAGATCTAACTTAAGCGGGTGGCCATTAAATGTTCTGAGTTTAAATAGTACTGTTTACACCTGCCAAATCTTTTTTCCCGATGACACATCAATTCGGAGTTGTTTTGGAATTTAATTTCGTTCTTTTACATTTCTTTGTAGGCTTCAAATACACTCT
Source organism: Draba incana (assembly GCA_963576765.1). Taxonomy (NCBI): domain Eukaryota; kingdom Viridiplantae; phylum Streptophyta; class Magnoliopsida; order Brassicales; family Brassicaceae; genus Draba; species Draba incana. Next base: position 21,400,301 of record OY755217.1, read on the forward strand.
ACTTTGTAGACTTCAAATTCAGTCTACAAATGTTTGCCAAAATACCTTGTTACTCTATTAGGGAAAACGACTGTTAACGCGTATAACACGTGGCAAAGTGTGTTGGATTTGTTAGTCTAAAATGACATAGTTTTAGGATTTGGGGATAAATTTGGGTGTCAAAATTAGGGTTCTTATTTTGTTCCTTCTTTGCCAATTTTAAAGAGAGAAGAATTGGAGGAAAATCGGCGACACAACTATGAGTGACCGAGGAAAAGGGATTCCAACTCACTGTAGATGTGGTGAACGTGTAAGACTGTTGACTTCAAGGACGTCGACGAACCCAGGGAGGCCATTTCATGCTTGTCCAAATGGAGATGAGGTAAAAAAAATTTGTTTGAGAATATGTTTGAGTACATTTTCATATTCGATTGAAAATGTTGTTGTATGATGTAGAAAAATCGGTTTCACTTGTTCAAATGGACGGATGAATCTATGCTTGAAGAAATTGAAGAAATGAAACCAGAGCTTGGTGATCTTGAAAGAACTTGTGAAGTTGTGAAGTTGTGAAATTGAGTTTAGAGAAGGGTTTAGCAGTTTCAGAATCAACCATGGAAATTCTGACAATGGAGACAAAGACTTGTGAAGTTGTGATAAGGAATTTTAAGAAGGAGCTAGATGCGTTCAAAAGAAAATTAAAGATTGCAAGATACAACTTAAGAGTTTCCAGAACAGTTGTGTTTGTTGTGGCAATTGTTGTTTTGTACAAGTTTGCTATCTAGATTGGAAGATGCAACTAAGGGTTTGTTGGTTCGTTGTTTGTTATGTAATTGTAGATGTTGTTTGAATCGAAAATACATAAAACACTTAAATACATAAAAACACTTGAATCCAAAATACATAAAAACACTTGAATCCAAAATATATCATATCTGCAGCATAATTCTACTAAAATTCGCAAAATACATATCTTAACCCCACGTCGGATCCACCTAAAACAGAGACCAAAACCAGAATAGGAACACATGACAAACCATAAAGAGGATAAAGATCAGAGGCTTTGTTCCATATATTACAATCCTAATTTCAATATTATACATCATTAATGGATAAGAGAAACTAAGAACTTGTCCACCAAACATAAAAGCAACTCATGAGACATACAATAATTAAACACACCATCACAAGGTCCTTGACGTCGACGCCTCTGCAACGCTTCTTCACAAGAATCTTTAGTCGAGTTAACTACATCTCTGTTTTTTGAAGGTTACATCGAACCGTCTCCACATCTGACCTAGCACCACAGCCACAATTTTTTATGGCGTGCCGTTAGTTAAATGTTATATGACAAATTAAAGATGTCTGATCATCCACCACCAGCCTCTTCTCTTCGAATTCTTCCATAATAGCCTCATCCCACCACTTCAATATATGGAAAAGACCATCCTATAGAAAGACATAATACATAATACAACACAAGATAATATTAAAACCTCAATCACAAACAAAACCAACAAATTTGAATTTAAACGACAATAAGACAAACCGTACATCATGGTTTTCACATCCACAGAATCTCTGACCCGGATTATCTATTGAAGTTGAGGTTTTTAGAACTGCCACCGAACCACACTTACACAACATGGCAACTCTAGAAATTTGTGTTGCTCTACGACAACAGTTGAACTCACACTCCTTGCGGAACTACTAGACGGTTGTGTGTAGCTATATTGCCTCATACCTGATTACGTAATACATTAAGACCTAAGTACCATATAATGAAAAAACACAGACATCATAAATAGTAGACGTCTAGTGAAGTCTGCAAGTGAATTCTATGTTGCAGACTTCTTACATAGACTGCATTGTATATTTCTCAGGACAACTACATTACAGACTGCTTGTTACGATTTTAGCATCACACAATCAACAATAACGAAACAAAACACACAAATCTTACTTGTGACGGAAGGAAGTGTGAGCAGGATCTGCAACAATGAATGCACCTAAGATTTGAAAAATATATATCAAAAGATGAATGGGTCAGATCTGAAATAGATGTAATGGGTCAGATCTGAAACAAATGTAAAACAAATTTGAAGATAAAAATGAAAAATTAGCTAATCATATCTGAAACCGAAGCCAGATCGGAGAAAATAAATATGTTAATGACGGTGTGCCGGATCTGCAACAATGAATGCACATAAGATCTGAAAAATATATCAAGAAAATAATGGGTCAGATCCGAAATAGATGTAATGGGTCAGATCTGAAGTAGATGTAAATGGACAGATGTAAAACAAATTTGAAGGTAAAAATGAAAAAAACTGCAAGCCAGATCTGAAAACTTACTAGATCGGAGAAAATAAATATGTTAACGACGGTGTGCCGGATCTGCATATACCACCGACAAAGGAGAACATATGAAGACGAAAAGACAAGAATGAAATAACGATAAGAGATAAGGGATAAGAGATTAGAAGAGTTACGCGACTTACAACTACAGAAACTCGGTAAAGGAGAGGCGGCGGTGGTTAATGACGACATAGGATGAAGATCTTCGACGAGAAAAGAACAAAAACCGCCGTTGGAGAGAGAGAGTGTGGTTGCGGCAGTTATTTTTAACAAAATTAGGCTTGGATTCCAGTTAACTTGTTATATATAGAGGGTTAAATTATCCGGTTAGGTTAAAATTTCCGGTTAATATAGACTGCATGCAGTCTACAATCTGAAACCCTATACTCTAAACAAAAAACCCTAAACTCTATGTAGACTGCATATGAAGTCTACATATTAAAATAGATTTCATATGAAGTCTACAATCCGAAAGCCTAAATTTATTATTTTCAAATGGATTATTCAAGTCCTTAAATAAAAACTTGTATCAAACATTCAAACATCTAATATATTCACAATTTAACATTTTTATGCAAGTTTTACATTTTAAATGTATAAATTATAAACCGTAAATCAAAACCCTACTTTACAACTTCTATTAAGTTGTTGACTCTAAACCATAAACTATATATATCAATCCCAAAACATAACCCATTACAATCATAAACTCATATAACTTATATGTATCAAATTACAATAACTACCAACACACAAAAATAGCTAACAGAATTTTGATGGAGTAGAATATATGGTATCCATGTATACTTTAGTGTACAACATGTAACTCACTCATTCATTCATTTTCAATGTTATTTGTCTTTTTGTTTTAATTTGTTCAAATTTTGTGAAATTTTATTTTTCATACTTCACAATTGATTATAGTTTAATTATGAACAAGAAAGTTTTACAAAAATATTTTTTTCAATTTAAAAATTTAAATATAAGATTTAATTACGATGTAGACTTCTTTTCCAGTCTAAAAGTAGACGTCATTAAGATGTCTACTGTATAGACTTCCGGTGTAGATGTCAAAAGGCCAAAAAGGTCAATATGCATTCCGTTTTTTTGTTTGCTCATTAAGGCTGCATTTGTAATTTCACTATCCATTTGGGTTACTTTTCACAAATATGAGATGAGGGTGTTACTTTTGCATTTCAAATGAAGTTTTAGGTCATTATTAGCAATTTCTCCAAAAATATTAGCAGATAGAAAAGAGCAAGGAGTATCCTATTTGGTTTATTGATTCTTGTGTGTTTTGATTTCTTTTTTGACTTTCTGGCACGAGTTAGAAATGAAATACGACGCTATTCATCCAGACTTAACTGTTGGATCGTACTTAAATTTTCTTCTTATCCTTGTGTTGAATATATTGAATCTCTTGGAGCTATGTAACTTTTTCGAATTCTTACTATATGCTCTGCTTGTTTGGTTCGCGAAATGGGGGTTAGAAAAGTATATTTTGTTGGCAATAGGATCTAGACTTGGATTGGCTTTCAAAAATCCTTTCTTTTTATCGTGTCCATATATATATAATATGTATGCAGATTCCATGGATTGTGTGAGCACGAATGATCTGCATAGGGCCTTAACCAATACTTTTTTTAGAGTTTGTATACTTGGGTTATTCTGGTTTAGTTAAATTATATAACTTGGTTATCATATTGGCTTAGTTTATTTTAGTTTTATTTGTAGATAAGCACATTGTAAAGCTTTGTTTACACTTGACAAAAATATAATATACTTTCATATCCTTTCTCTTTCGATCTTCTTCTTCTTCTTATTCTTTAAGTGAGTGAGAGTTTGTTCCTGTTCAAATCTCCATTAGCATAGAAGTATGGTATCAGAGATCCATTAGTTTATGATCTCTTTCATCTAGAGTTATTACCTTTCCTTGATCCAGATTCCATAATTCCCTCCATCCTTTAATATTCATGTTGTATCTTTAGATCCTCTTATATATAAAAATATTCATGATGAACGATAAAATACTACTTATGTTCAAGTTCTTTCTCCTCATTCTTCAGTTTCATCTAATTTTATTTCATCCTTTCTCTTTACTAATACTTCAACTCCTATCATTTCTATTGACATGGTTTCATTAGGGAGTTGATTTGATGTAAATTTTAACCACTTAACAAATTTTCTGCAAGTGCACAACAATCACAATAAGTATAGATAAGGGATCAAATTCACGAGGACTTGTTAGCCACACGACAAATTGTAATGAATAAAATAAAGTTAGAACAAAATATGGTTTGGTCGTTTGTATGATTGTGAATTAACATGGATGCAATATCAAATAGAAAAGAAAATAAATGGGAGAAAAGCATTAGGACTTAGGTAATTCACCGTGAATCATGCAACAATAATGACTGATTTAATCTAGGGATTTTAGATATTCCGGACCATCTAGAACTCAAAAGTACGAAGGTAAAGTCTTTCCACTATCGTGCCTCCAACCACTATGTTTAATCACCCTAATAGACTCAACTTTCGATGGTTATTAAAAAGTGAAAACACGCAATAATAGATCAAGTTTTGATAAAGTTCACCAAACTCCTAAACTAACCTTTGGAATTGTTAAGATGTTTGGCTCAACAAAAACTAGTTCAAGCAATATAAAAGCTTTTGGAGAATATATTAACCTAAGATCAGATTGCTAAATGCGCGGTAAAGCAATCATGCCTAGAGTTCAAGTAAAGATGAAGACTCTATTGATATCCCTAAACAATCATCAATCAATTATCGAATTATGAAACTCATTGAAAACCTAAAACTTAACAAGTAAATTACTCACACATGGTGCACAAAAAACAGAAAATTATTGATACATATTAAATGAGTAAGGGATAAAAGATTCTTCTCTATATCGAAGTACAAAGCGAGATCATCCACCGAAGCTCCTAAAACACAAGTCTATGACAGAATCACGTGTCCGGTGTTTGGCCAAAAATACCTCACCGTGTTCTGGCAATGGTCACGTGCACCGGTCAAAGGATTCGTCCGGTGTTTGACTCAATTCTGCTCCTTCTTCATTTCCGAGGCAGTTTGACATGTCTTCACTAAATCAAGTGTATCTTCTTTCTCACAGCTCCAAATGAGATAATTCCAACTTCATTAGAAATCTGACTCAAAAATCTTGAATGTAGCCAAATTTCATCAAATTACAAGTTGGTTTGATATTCTATCTGTAGTTAAACTTCAGACTCTTAAATGCTGTCTAGCTTGATAAAATGTGATAATTGAGATATCTTTGGCTTGGACTAAGTATTAGGCTTCTAGAAGTTTTTGTAGCTTAGATTACACCCATTTAAGCTCTTTTTGCTCTATTTTGATGATTTTCTCTGTTAAGACTCTAAACTACACATACGAAGAAAAACTACCTCTTTTGGTGTAAAACCTTATTAAAGTACTTAGAAAATGCATTGAAATATATAGTAAAATAGGTAAAATACGGAGTAGATCAACTCCCCTAGACTTAAACCTTTGTTTTCCTCAAGCAAAATCAAAGAATAGAAAAGTGGTTTGAAAATACGGTAACTTACAAATTCTATAATTAGCGTCGACCTCATGATTTGTGATCGGTTCGAAGGCATCCTCATCATATGAAATCCATACTTTAAATAACAATCCTTCGAAGTCTCAATGGCACTTCAATTGACTCTAAGTACGGGGTTTCTCATCAAAGGAATTGTTAGGTAAACGGCTAGGCATAGAAAGGTTAATTTAATGGTGAGGCTAATAGTGTTCAGGGTTACCATATTCCCCAATAGATGCGAGATATTATGCAAAATCACAAGAAAGAACAGACTTATTGATGTCCACAGTCCTAACCACTTCGATGCATTTCTCCCCTAAACTTAGATCTTTCTCTGGAAATCACCGTAAATTACTCTAAATCGCACCATCTTCCACACTACTCCACATCGTTCTTTTGGGATGTTTCCTTAGCCTTAGACTCTTTTATGGACACATTTTCTTTTCCCTTTTATTCATTCAATTTGTTTTTTTACCAACGATCCCCCGTCATGAAAAAAACATGAGTCAAATATTTGCACGAATTTATTACCAATGTTGTTGATCCCAAAGGTTTGCCATACTCAAAAAATTATTCTCGTTGTATTCCACCAAATTTTGAAATTGCCACATCTCTAATGTTTAGAACTGCGTCGATCCTCTTTCTCTCCGACGTTTTTGCGCATATCTGCATATAAATCATGAAAACAAGAGTGCATGAAGTCTGAAAGAAAGGCTTAGGGTATAGGTGTCTTGAACGTGTGATACGTTTCTAGGTCTAACTCTTTAATGAGAAACAATGTAATGGGTTAGTGTAAATAGAGCCAAAATCAGATTAGTATAAAATGAGACAAAACCAAAATTTCATGGGGCGAATCGGCTTTCGTGAACAACAAAGTCAATGAATCATAAAATCTAAGCATACATTCTTGAAAATGTTAATGCTCCAAAGCATATAGTTTTGACTCAATAAAACTCATATAAAAACATAAGATAATAAGAAAAAGAAATAAGAAAATTGAAAATAGAAAAGACATGAGTACGATAGAATCCCCCCAGACTTACTTTACACCGTCCCGGAGTGAAAGCAAGTTACAAGTGGGAGAGATTGACTCAAACAAATAAAGATAAAACATAAAAATAAGATAAATATAAGGATAGATAAAAATTGAGACACCTGGCTCAGAAGGTAGGCGAAAGAGACTCCGGTGTATCGGGAACCATCGGCAGGAAACGTGTCACCATCGGAACCAAGTTCAATGAAGGTAAAGTCTTTCCATTTTCGTGGTTCTAACCACTTTTTTTAATCACCCTAATAGACTCAACTTTTGATGGTTATTACAAAGTGAAAACACGCAATAATAGATCAAGTTCTGATAAAGTTCATAAAACTCCTTAACTATTCTTTCAATTTGTTAAGAACGCTTGGCTCATCGAATACTAGTTCATGCAACATAAAAGTTTTTGAAGAATATATTAACCTAAGATCAGAATGCTAAATGCGCAATAAAGCAATCATGTCTAGAGTGCAAGTAAAGATGAATACTCTATTGATATTCTTAAACAATCATCAATCATTTGTCGAATTATGAAACTCATTAAAAACCTAAAACCTAACAAGTAAATTACACAGATATGGTGCACAAAAAACAGCAAATAGATTATGAATTCATGATGATAAAATTTTATTAAAAAAGTGGTGATCATCCACCGAAAGCTCCTAAAACATAAGTCTATGATGAATCCCCAAAGAGAGGCGTGGTGGCTGCTCTCTATGAATAAAAGTATTATTATTTTTGGCATACCCTAAAAAAAGGCTAAAAACAAGTAAATGTAGGTTTAGGGTCTTCTAGGGCTTCACTTCGGGCAAAAATGTCTTTTCGGTCAAAACAGCCAAATATTGGGTACTCACACCGGACAAAATCATGTGTCTAGTGTTTGGCTAAAAATGCCTCACCGTGTTTTTTGACAATGGTCACGTGCACTGGTCAAAGGATCCGTCCGGTGTTTGACTCGATTTTGCTCCTTCTTCATTTTCGAGGCAGTTTGACATGTATTTAGTAAATCAATTGTATCTTTTTGCTCACAGCTCCAATTAAGATAATTCTAACTTCATTAGAAAGCTGACCCAAAGATCTTGAAAGTATGCAAATTTCATCAAATTCCAAGTTGGTTTTATCTTCCATATGTAGCTAAACTTCAGACTCTTGAATGATGTCTAACTTGATAAAATGCGCTAACTTGAGATATATTTGGCTTGGACTAAGTCTTTGGCTTGTAGAAGTTGATGTAGCTAAGGTTACACCTCTTTAAACTCTTTTTGCTTCATTTTGATGATTTTCCCTCTTAAGACTATAAAACTACACATACGAGGAAAACCTACCTCTTTTGGTGTAAAACCTTATTAAAATACTTAGAAAATGCATTAAAATATATAGTAAAATAGGTAAAATACGGAGTATATCATGAGTCTGGTTCAAGTTTTCACTAAGATCCCTAATTACTTAGATGGATACCATTTTTATCTTTTACATCAAGACAAATAGTTTCATGCACACCCTTATTTTACCACTGCATATCCAATTTCTTCACTCTTATCCTATAACAACTTAAAACCTAAATTTACAAAAACTTTGTTCTATCCATCACCACTACAACCTTACCTAAGACTTTCCAAGAAGCTGCAAAAATGTGGAGTGGATTGGAGCTGCCAATTCTGAAATGACTTCTCTAGAGGTTACTGGTACTTGATATTTTTGTGAGCTTCCTCTATGAAAGTACCCCATAGATTGTAAGTGGGTCTTCACTCTCAAGTATAATCCTAAATGCAATTTTAAAAGAGATAAGGGTAGTCTCGTTACAAAGGGTTGTACTCAACTAAAAGGCTTGGATTACATTGATTTAAGTCTCCATTTAAGAAGGTATTACTAATATTCTACTGAGTGATGGAATCATTCTCTTTTTGTGAAACATACGTCTCGCTTATACTTATTATTCTAGTATATGTGGATGATATATTGGTCGTGTGATGATTCAGAAGTAAAAACATTTTAAAGAAGTGATGAAGAAAGCTTTTCACTTTAGAGATCTTGGCCCTACTAATTACTTCTTAGGGTTTCAGATTTCTCAAAATCACAAAGGTATTTCTATTAATTAGAAATGATATGGTTTGGAGCTGTTAGAAAAATATGGAATGTTAGACTACAAACTTCTCAGTTCTTATAAAATAAAATCCGAAAATGCCATTTGAATTATGGTAATTTACTACATGATCCTTTGATTTTTATAGAAGAATTATGGAAAACTACTCTATTTGACTCATACTATACCATATTTCACCTATGTTGTTCACAAACTGAGTCAATACATGTATGCTACAACTTATGCACATTCCGAGGCTGCTAATAGAGTTCTCGGATACATCAAAAATGATCCAGGACAAGGTTTATCTACATCTTATTACGTTCTCATATGCTGGTTGGGCTGCTTGCCCTGATTCAAAAAAACTCCACTCTGATTGAGCATCGATGCAGCGGCAACGATACTGAGGACTCGAGAGGAGGCAGTCTTATTCGATAGCTAAACCATACGAGTGGATGAAAGGCTATACAACATCGAAGACTCGTCAAGTCGGTTATGACACCATCTCCAAGAGGAAAGAAGGTGGGGAGCGGTGGTGAAGGATGTGCATGCCGAAAGCCTAAGGATGTGGTGAGGGAAGTGATGAGAGCAGAGAAGAACAATAGAGGAGATGCGTAAGATGATTCTCGCGGATTCGGTGGATGTGGAGGATCCGGAGGCCAGAGATGGTTAAGGAGTTATTTTGTTTCTTGTCGCAGAGGAAGCCAAGGAGACAAACATCAGGACCAGATTACACAAACTCATCAGTGAGAGAGAGTTAAGAGCGCACGCCAAAATTACTCAAGAGGAGAGAGAAGATAAAGTTCCCGGAATATCACCGGAGTGATTCATCTTGATGTTGAGCGGCTACCTTGGGAAGTGGGCCAGAGAGTTCTCTAGGGAAAATGGTGTCTCACAGTAGTTCATAAGCAGAGTAAGCAATGGCTGATGCTACATGTGAATTGATTTAATTGACCATTCTGCTTAATAATCTCCATGGTCTTCCTTAAGCTCCCGCAAATCTATTATGTGACTATTAATCAGCTTTGTATATTTCTTCCAATCTTGTATTCCATAAGGCCATTAAATATGTGGTAATAAAGACCTCAAGTTTGGGCTTGAATAGAATCTATATGGTGTTATCATCTATTTAAGGATCCACCAAACATGCCTTCACTGCGGGGCTTGTTCTGGACGATTGGTAAGTCCAATTGAGATAATCATGCGTGTTCTGAAAAGTAGACTCATATAGATTTCTATCCATATGTACATCATCTCTTGAAGCATTGGGGTCAAGAAGCGGCACATTGTTGAATAGATCTTTCCTATGTGATCTCTCTGATAGTGTTAGTTGCAATCCTCGAAACTGATTAAGCAAGATCAGTCCTTCATGATCCAACTGCTTCACAAATATGTTGAACTTGTTTTCCAATCTCTTGCTCCAAGTCCTTGTCATTGATATGCTTGGTACATATGGTGCTTGGATGATTTGACTTGGTAATTTGATGTACTCATCACTCACTCCCTCTTCAACAGATTTTAACCCCAAAAGGTTATCATCTGCATCAGAACAAGCCATGTCAGAAACATTAAACATAGAAGACACTTGAAATTCTCTTGGAAACTCCAGCTCGTAACCATTATCATTGATCTTTTCCAAGACTTTAACCGGGCCATCTCCTCGAGGTGAAAGCTTTAAACTTTGTTGGCGCAGAAATCTCTCTAGTCTCATATGCAACCACACCCAATTTCCATCTTCAAATGTGACTTGCTTTCTTCCCTTGTTGGAACCCTTAGCACTTTGTATGTTTTACTTTTTAATGTGCTCATTAACCTTCAAGTGAAGCTTCTTAACCTCCTCGGCCCTTCTTTCACCATCTAAGTTCAAGAACTTTGTTTGTGGAAAAAGTATAAGATCTAGGTAAATGGATTGAATCCATAGATGACCTAAAAGGAAGACACAAGAGTAGCGCTATGAACATCCCAGTTATAATCAAACTCAACAAAAGGTACAGCTTCGAGACAAGTTTTGAGATTTCTCCCTATGTTGGCTCGGAGAAGCGTTCCGAGAGTTTAGTTCACCACTTAAATTTGGCCATCAGTTTGTGGATGACAGGTTGTGGTGAATAGAAGCTTGGGGCCTATTTTTTTTCCAAAGAGTCCTCTAAATGTGGCTAAGAAACTTAGTGTTCCTATCCGAGACAGTCTTCCTAGGCACTCCATGTAACTTAACTACTTCTTTAAAGAAGAGATGCGCGATTTGAATTGCATCGTCGGTCTTGGCACATGTGATGAAGTATGCCAACTTAGAGAACCGATCTACCACAACAAATATGGAGTCCTTGTGCATGACTTTTTGTAAACCTAGCACAAAATCCATAGAAAAAAATCCAAGGTTATGTAGGAACAGGTAAAAAAAGATACAAACCGTGGGGTTGAATCCGAGACTTGGCTTTCTTGCAAGTGATATATCTTGCAGAGAAAGTCTCCACTGATTTCTTAAGGTGTGGCAAAAACAAAAGCTCATTAAGAATGACACGAGTCTTTTCCACGCCAAAATTTTCCATCAGACCGCCTCCATGTGCTTCTTAGACTATAAGCTCTCTTAAAGAACATTGTGCAATGCATAGTCTTTTGTCTTTAAAAAGGTAGCCATTGTGTATGTAGACTGATAAATAAGCTCATTGCCCATGGTTTTAATAGCTTTCTGTAAAATTAAGATTTGATTAATAGAAAAGTATAATCATTTTAAAACCAAGAACTGTAGCATCCATGGTTCTAATAAGCGCTTGTCTCCGAGATAAGGCATCTTCTACCACATTGTCTTTGCTTGTCTTGTACTTGATGACATAAAGGAAGGTTTCTGTGAACTCTAACCACTTAGCATGTCTCTGCTTGAGGTTAGCTTGCCCCCTTAGATGTTTCAATGTTTCATGGTTCATGTGTATAACACATTCCTTCGCGAATTGATAATGTTGCTACATCTCCATGGCTCCAACTAATGCGTACAACTGCTTATCGTAAGTGGGTTAGTTGAGAGTGGCTTTACTAAGTTTCTCACTAAAGTAAGCAATGGGTTTGCCTCCTTGAGTAAGGACATCCTCGATCCCTAAACTTGAAGCATCATATTCAGTTTCAAACGTTTTAGGAAAATCGGGTAAAACTAAAACAAAAGCATTGGATAATACACTCCATATTTCACCTATTTTACTATCTATTTCAATGCATTTTCTAAGTATTTTAATAAGGTTTTACACCAAAGAGGTAGTTTTTCCTCGTATTTGTAGTTTGAGAGTCTTAACAAGGAAAATCATCAAAAAGGAGCAAAAAGAGCTTAAAATGTGTAATCTAAGCTAGAGCAAGTTCTACAAGCCAAATATTTCTCAAGTTATCACATTTTACCAAGTTGGACAAGATTGAAAAGTCTGAAGTTTAGCCACAGACGGAGGATCACAACAACATGGAATTTGATTAAACTTGTTTACTTTCAATATCTTTTAGTTATCTTTCTAATGGAGTTTTGAATCACCTCATTTGAAGTTGTGAGCAAGAAGATACACCCATTTTCCTGAAGACATGTCAAACTGCCTCGGAAATGAAGCAAGAGCAGATACGTGTCAAACACCAGACATACTCGTGGTCCAGTGCCATGGACCGTTACCAGAGCAAAAAGAGTCACTTTTGGCCCAGACATTTTGTTAAGTTTCCTAGGCATCCAACTCAAAACCAATTGGCAATTAGTGGAGAGGCCCAAGTCCCTTATAATATCGTTTCCAACTTCCGATGTGGGACAATTGTCCCTAATACGCCCCCTCGAGATGATGGCTCTTTGGCCGTTAATCTCGGAATGTTTGGGCAAGGATCGATAGACCATTTTCGGTTCAAATCGATTATGGATCGGGTTGGATTTTGTAGATCGTAGGCTCTGATACCATGTTAAGTTTCCTAGGCATCCAACTCAAAACTAATTGGCAATTAGTGGAGAGGCCCAAGTCCCTTATATATTGTTAGGTTGCTAGATTGGGGTTTATCGATAGAGTTCTTTATCTAAATTTGTATTTAATGGTTCTTGCTTGATTGACCATCTAGCTACTGCATCTTAGGTTAATAAACTCACCGAAAGTGTCGTCGAATTACCTTAACTAATTTAGGTGAGCGAAGAATAATAGCCTACGGGAGTAGAACTATGAAACTTTGTGAATATATCAAACTTGGACTTTTTATGTGTGTTTAACTACTTGATTACCTATGGAAGTTGTGTGATTTAGGTTGTTTAGACATAGTAATTGTTGCTATGGAAGTATCTAATCGTTGTTTGAGGTCTAGAACATATCTATCATATTTCTCTAGTTTAAATTATCTAATTTAATTGATTCATGATACCTTGCTAATTCTCTGATGCCCAACTATTGAGCTCTATTGAATTTCTCTTATTGTTTACTTGTTTTTAAGTTTATTTATTGCAAATTTTTACACTATTCATAACCCTAAAGCAAACACTCATATTTTCCATCTTAGCTTAACTTAAGTTTTATAATTCGTAGTGTGATTCTTGGTCTCTGTGGATTCGATCCCTAAATACTACAAGTGTTGTGCACTTGCAGTTTAGGTTGGATTATCTTAGGGTTAATACAAAGATCACATCATTGGACAACTGATCCTTTAAGCTTTTGAAAGCCTCTTCTTGAGCTTCTTCCCATTTGAATCCCACGTGTTTTTTTATGATGACGGTGAAGGGTGCGGCAAGAGTGCTAAAATCTTTAACAAACCGTCGGTAGAAACTAGCAAATCCATGGAAACTCTGAACTTGACTAAATGTATTGGTGTGGGCCATTCTTGAATTATTTTAACCTTCTCTTGCTACACTCTAAGGCCATGTCAATTCACTATAAAGCCTAAAAAAAAATTCATTAGTGCAAAAAGTACACTTCTTCAAGTTAGCGTAAGCCTTCTCGTTAAAGCATTTTAAGGACTTTTTCAAGTGAGCTATGTGATCAATAAATGTGCGGCTATAAATGAGTATATCATCAAAGTAAGACACTACAAACTTATTTATATGAGGCATTAGAACTTAGTATATAAGCCTCATGAAGGTGCTCGGTGCATTGATGAGTCCTAACGGCATAACTAGCCACTCGTAAAGCCCGTGCTTAGTCTTGAATGTCGTTTTCCATTCATTACCTTCTTTCATTCTCAATTGATCGTAACCACTCGTGTGATCAATTTTAGAAAATATGTTAGACGCATACAACTTATCAAGCATATAATCTAACCTTGGTATCGGATGTTTGTATTTGATAGTTATATTGTTTATGACTCAACAATCCCCACAAATCCACCAAGTTCCATTTTTCTTTGGCACTAGGAGGATGTGTACAACACATGGACTAAGGATTTTACGCACTTAACCATTAAAAATCCTTTACTTGCTTCTCAAACTCTTTAGCCTCCTCCGAGTTTACTCGGTAAACGGCTCAATTAGGTAAAGGTGCAGTGGATACAAAGTTAATTTGATGCTCAATTCCTCTTATGAGAGGTAAAATTCTGCAAATGTCGCAACAAACCTTTCTAAAAGGTACATGACTTCTGTGGGAAGTTGTTCTTCCGCACGCTACAACCTTCACTCAAAGCTTCTTTAAAGATCATTAGTAATAACGATTTTTTACAAGTGATTACCTTCATGATAAAATTAGGCCTAATTAATGTTATTTTTGAGGAAGTATCCTTCTCCTTAAGAATTTTCATTTGAATAACATATACTTGCGATGGCGTAAGAGGTATCAAGTTGTACTTTTGCTTATCATGGACAAAAGAATACATGTTGCTACGTCCATGGTGAATGATATCCTTATTAAACTGTCAAGGTCTACTAAGAAGAAGGTGGCCAGGTTGCATAGGAACCACATCACACGAGACTTGATCCAAGCACTTTCCCACATTATATAGTACTAGCACTTGATCCGTGATCTTCAACTCAGCCTTGTCATTAAGCAATCTTAGTTTATATGGATGAGAATGTTTAGTTATTTCAAGACTGATTTTAGTGACCATATAATCACTCGCAACATTAGTACATGAATGATGTCAGGCTTTTTTACACACGGTCGGGGCCATCAAAAACCCCTATGTACGTTGTAGCACAAAGGGTTATCGTATCCACAGAGAGGTTTGATTGATACACTAGGATTGCAATGATCCATTCTTAAGCTAGAGCGATGCTTTTTACAACTAAATAAATCTAAAAGAACTATGAAACAAGTGAAAAGGATGGTTTTAATTTACATAGTTCTCGAAGAGACGAGAGTTAGACCATGGAAATTCTTATAGGCAATGAATCAAAGATTATCACAACTGTCAAAGTTCTATCACGCACCGTTCTAGAACTCAAACACGAAAGTATAACCAACTAACTGTCGTTACGAAGGCTATATATATTTAGACCCTCATGAATCATCGAATCTAAACATGCATTTAGCACGAGTTCGATATGTTCACAAAATCCCTAAGCCAAATATTCTTTGCGAATAGGTAACCTTGCACATTTAGACTAGATTCAGGTTATTAATCCCACTGTCGTGGCTAACCAACAATCCTAAAATCAAGATTCTAGGTGATCAAGCTAGATTCAAGCATTGAGAACAGTCTAAACGAAGAACTAACGGATAACCTCAACAGATCTTCGATTTTATTGATTTCTCATCAAAACCCATGAAATCTCCATGTCCTAACAAGTAATTTACTCAGAAATAGATGAAGAAATCATAATAACTGAATAGAATTTCATAAAAGAGTTAGAGTTTAGAAGATACAAATGGTGTCACTAGGTGAAGAACATGAAGATCTCCCTCCAAGATCTTCAAAATCTCTCTCTCTCTTTCTCTCTCTCTCTCTCTCTAAGTCTCAAAACTAGAATAGATCTAGTTTTTACAAGTTTTCTAGATATTTTACAAAGAAAACAAGTTTAAACTATTTATAGAAGTGCCAAAATTAGGTATGCAGGTCCGCCGTCGATCGACATTAAAGTCCTGTCGATCGACGCGAAGGCGTCTGTGGAAATATCTGAAAAACGCGTTGTTCTGGCTTCTTCAGGCTTCCTGTCGATCGACACAAATCCCTGTCGATCGACGGGAAACTCTCTGGAAAACCCCTCCGGTAAAACGGCCATATCTCCTGAACCACCGATCGGAATGACCTCAAACCACTTCCATTGGAAAGCTATCTCAAATACCTACAACTTTCATGAAGACCTTTGAAGCTAAATCCAAATGAAAACCGTTCTTCTAAGTCGATCTTTGAAGCACTTTGGATGGTTTCGGCACAAACAACTATTTTCCTGCAAAACACTACAAAAGACACACAAATACAAAATATACTATACAAAACCGACTTATATCATGGTTAAAAACGGGTAAAAACCATGGTATATCACCCCCCCCCCCAGACTTAGCATTTGCTTGGCCTCAAGCAAAACATACACCAAGAATGTGAAAGAGGTTTGAAAACATAGAACATACCTTCTTTCGATGCAGCGAATTGACCTTTCCAAAACCAACCAGAATCAGACCACCATGTACTTCTCCGCAGACACACACAACCTTCCAAATCCATCCACCACTTCGCAGCATAATCCGTTAGTCTTCATCGCTTGATCTCAATGTTCTCAAAGCCATGAACCTTCTAGACTCATTCTCATACTATACCGCGATAAATCAACCTAAACGACACTTGGTAATCTACCTCTCCCCCAGACTTATTTCGTTCTATATTTACATATATATACATTTTTTTTTTTTTTTTGCGATTGTTAAACTCGAAGCAGTGCATATTTCACTAATGTTGTTCCTTGTGAGGAGACAGGTTCGTGACTCACTACGATTGTTCCTTGTGAGGAGACAGGCTCGTGAGATTGCTCGTCCTCAACATCCTTTTTAAGGGACTCAGACTGCTGCTTATGAGTTGGGTGATCATCTCGAGTACAAATTCATTGGATTTATTCCTTATCTTGTACTCGAGAACTATCATTTCACCCCAATCCTAGTAATATTTTATATATATGTATATATATATATATTTTTCTTTTTATATGGGGAGAGGAGTACCATTACTATCAACAGACGGTTGAATTTATCAGGTATGAATGAGGAGTCAAGCTCAATGGACATCGATCCCAAAGAGAGTCGTGCAATAGCTCTGACTTGGCGGATTATACAGGAAGTAGCGGACTTCTCTAGTCAATTGGTCTATCCTAGGATTTTTCATTAGTCTTAACTCTGAAGTTGATCCTGGAAGAATGGTCACATGATGAAAAAGACCAAAAGAAAGGTTGTTCTACTAATTTTGACTCAATAAAACAAGAAAAAAAATTTCAAAAATTTGAGTCAAAATCAAAACAAAAAGAAACCCGTTAGTAACTTCCTCCCCCAGACTTAACCAACACTGTCCCCAGTGTTATCAAGCTCGAGATTGGTAAAATAAATCAAATGAAATGCGAACTTGATCAAAGAAATACAAAATTTACCATTTTTTTTTTGGGGTCCTGTCGATCGACAGGAACTTCTGTCGATCGACATACCATGTTCTGCCTTAGACCGTTGAGTTGTTGAAATCTTTAAAACGTCCATGTCGATCGACATAATGTATTCTGCGTCGATCGACAAAGTATTTTAAAGCCGCAGAAGGTTTCTCTAGAGACCTTCGTATCGATCGACAGGAATTAGGTGTCGATCGACATATGAGGCTCTGTCCAAACTTCGCATCTGTCGACTTCTCGCAAAGTGTCTGGTTCGAAGTCCGAAGTTGTCCAAACCTGCATCTACTGACATTCAACAAACGATCAACGGGAACAACTCATTGCATTCCTTAAATAAAAATTCAAGTTCGCTTAGTATTCGAAATTTCAACTAAAAAAAATCAAAACAAAAGTACGAAATTGAAAAGTAAATGGGTTGACTCCCATTAAGCGCTCATTTTAAGTCATTAGCTTGACTATGGATATGTTTGGGGAGGTCCCCAATGGCGCGTTTAACGTCACTAGCTTGACGGTTGCTTCATCTTTGTCACTTCCTTCTAGAACAAAAGAGAAAAGATTAACAACAAAAGGGAATAAAAATAAAACTCTAGCCTTAAGAAGAATCAAAATCCCAATGATCAATGCAAAAACCTCCCCGGCAACGGCGCCATTTTGATGTCAGGCTTTTTTACACACGGCCGGGGCCATCAAAAACCCCTATGTACGTTGTAGCACAAAGGGTTATCGTATCCACAGAGAGGTTTGATTGATACACTAGGATTGCAATGATCCATTCTTAAGCTAGAGCGATGCTTTTTACAACTAAATAAATCTAAAAGAACTATGAAACAAGTGAAAAGGATGGTTTTAATTTACATTGTTCTCGAAGAGACGAGAGTTAGACCATGGAAATTCTTATAGGCAATGAATCAAAGATTATCACAACTGTCAAAGTTCTATCACGCACCGTTCTAGAACTCAAACACGAAAGTATAACCAACTAACTGTCGTTACGAAGGCTATATATATTTAGACCCTCATGAATCATCGAATCTAAACACGCATTTAGCACGAGTTCGATATGTTCACAAAATCCCTAAGCCAAATATTCTTTGCGAATAGGTAACCTTGCCCATTTAGACTAGATTCAGGTTATTAATCCCACTGTCGTGGCTAACCAACAATCCTAAAATCAAGATTCTAGGTGATCAAGCTAGATTCAAGCATTGAGAACAGTCTAAACGAAGAACTAACGGATAACCTCAACAGATCTTCGATTTTATTGATTTCTCATCAAAACCCATGAAATCTCCATGTCCTAACAAGTAATTTACTCAGAAATAGATGAAGAAATCATAATAACTGAATAGAATTTCATAAAAGAGTTAGAGTTTAGAAGATACAAATGGTGTCACTAGGTGAAGAACATGAAGATCTCCCTCCAAGATCTTCAAAATCTCTCTCTCTCTTTCTCTCTCTCTCTCTCTAAGTCTCAAAACTAGAATAGATCTAGTTTTTACAAGTTTTCTAGATATTTTACAAAGAAAACAAGTTTAAACTATTTATAGAAGTGCCAAAATTAGGTATGCAGGTCCGCCGTCGATCGACATTAAAGTCCTGTCGATCGACGCGAAGGCGTCTGTGGAAATATCTGAAAAACGCGTTGTTCTGGCTTCTTCAGGCTTCCTGTCGATCGACACAAATCCCTGTCGATCGACGGGAAACTCTCTGGAAAAACCCCTCCGGTAAAACGGCCATATCTCCTGAACCACCGATCGGAATGACCTCAAACCACTTCCATTAGAAAGCTATCTCAAATACCTACAACTTTCATGAAGACCTCTGAAGCTAAATCCAAATGGAAACCGTTCTTATAAGTCGATCTTTGAAGCACTTCGGATGGTTTTGGCACAAACGACTATTTTCCTGCAAAACACTACAAAAGACACACAAATACAAAATATACTATACAAAACCGACTTATATCATGGTTAAAAACGGGTAAAAACCATGGTATATCAATGAACCACCATCAATAATAATATTACATATTTTGTTTCAAATGGACCATCTAGTATGAAATATGTTCCCTCTTGAAGCTATTTCATCAGGATGAACCGTGAGGTTCAGGTTCAAGGCAAGTTTTATAACAAGAGACTCTCCGTACTCTGGCTAACAATCAACTTCTTCAGAGTCTACTTCTATCATCTCAAGCTCACTTTCATCTTGAGACTCGTATTCACCCGTATCTGTGAAAATCATCACTCGTTGGTTTGGACATTCTCTAGTCATGTGTCCCCTACCCTTACATTTAAACAAGTAATGTCACGTGTTCTTGAAGTGTTTGTGTAACATCATGTGTTTGCGGTTAAGGGTTAAATCGTTACTTAGAAAAATATATGAGCTTTTTGACAATTAGAAATAGTTAGAGGTTAGATTATTAGGGAATGGAAACTTAATTATTGGCCCACTAAAGGTAAATTGGCCTTGAAATAGGGAGAATTGGGCCGTAGGAATTTTAGGGAAAATAAAACCCTAGATTTCCTTGGAGAAGGAGGCAAAAACGAGGAAAGCAAGGAATATAGGTGGGCATGACCCGTAAAGAATGGAGGTGGAGAAAAACAATTGAATATTCTCCTACGGATTTTGGTGTAATATAAATAGTAAGCAAAGGGAGCTTATTATTCTACACACCAAAAACTTTTTCACCTCTAGAGCCAAAGATAAACACTTAAGAGAAAGAGAACAAGGAAGAGCTTGACAAGGAACTCAGTGCCCCAAGTCCATAGGAGAGTGGATCAAAACCAAGGTATGGCGCGATCTGTTCTTAGCATATTCATTTTCTGCTTTTCTCCATTATAGTTTTCATGTAGTGTTTTAGTAGTATGGGTTAAAGGAAGTATAGAAATGGATCGAGGGCAACTCGATCCGGTTAAGGGAATCGGACGGACGGCTCGAACCAGTACGTAAGTGATACGTACGGATAAGAGATTCGGATATACGCTTATGATGGAACGGACAGTGGCCCATCCGTACGTAGTATGAGGCAACGGACAGTGGTCCGTACATCCATGGTATGATGACAGAGAATGGTCCGTATGTATGCCGTACGAAGGAACGGACAATGGACCGGTACGTAAAGTGTTCATATGTAAAGTATACTAATATGGCCTCGGGGTGCATCAGTTGAAGGATCTAGAGATGATATCGGTATGGCCTCGGGGATGCCTCGATACATCTTGTCTAAGGTCAAGACAGGAAGTGTAGACGCAGCGATCGCATCAATGCCAACCTAGAAAGCAGCTATCCGCAGATTAGGAGGTCTTGATAAGAGATCAATATGACCTCAATCTAAAATAGCACAAGGCCATAAGGATAAGTATTAAGCTTAGCCAAAGGTGCAGTGACAAAGCATCTGGTTAGATCATAGCGATCCAGCTAAGCTTTTGTTTATGTGATTGGTATATAGTCTAGACATAGACTTAATCTATGAACATGTTGGTTATGGATTGAATACATGCGCCGAGGACACGCCATGGGTTTTCAACTATATGCTCGGGGAAACTTGTCTTGGCTAAGGTTAAGGCAACAGTGACTCGTTGTTTAGTGAGAAGGATATGAGCTCTAAGGAGTTCTAAGGTCCAACTCACATTCATATTGCTAGGATTGTTTAGGAAGTTGAGAAATGATATTTTACTTTCATTTTCGAATAGAGTCTTGCATGGACATAGCTATACCCTACAGCTATCATCGGCCAAGTGTATGATCTGATTGCGGCTACAGGTAAGTGGCTCGATCGATCATCATTAAATCATAAAAATAGAGCTATGGTAAGTTAAGCGATCGAGTGAGTTGTCTAAGTTGAATTTAGGCTTAATCATAGGTTTTGCTACGTAGAAACTAGCATATGGTAAGGTAGAATGAGAATTGACCATTGTATGATTAGGTATAAAATCCTTCTTCATTGAGGATCTCGATACTTTTTCCCTCAGGGAGTTCGGCTACAAAGTTCGCCAGGACAAAAGACTATGCACTTGGGCGTCCCTTGTAGACTATATCGTACTCGCTCAGCTTGATCGCCCATTTGATTAACCCCCTTTACTGGTTAGAACTATGAAGTATAGCTCGAAGTGGATGGTTGGTTAACACCTCTATAAAGTGTGACTAAAAATAGAGATGCAGTTTATTTGCTGATATCAACAGAGCTAACGCTAACTTCTTAGCTGGATTCAGCTTCATGCCGTAAAGGTTGAGCGTGTCGAAGCATTTGCTAAGATGCCCGATGTGGTCTTCGGCATTTGCCGATTTTACAAGCATGTCGTCGATGTAGACTTCCATGGTTTGACCAAGTTGATTGGCAAACATGCGGTTTACTAGGCGTTGATAAGTAGCGTCAGCGTTCTTGAAGCCGAACGGCATGACCTTGTAACAGTAGATACTTATGTCCGTGATGATTACTGTTTTTTCCCTATCATATGGATGCATCATGTTTTGATTATATCCAGAGAAATCATCCATGAAGGATAGTAACTCGTTCCCGGCAGTAGCTTCGACCAATATGTCGATATGGGGAAGAGGGAAACTATCTTTTGGACAAGCCTTGTGACACCCCAGTTTCAAGGCATATATGGTTTATACGGTATATGCGAAGAGGCTTAAAAGAATTGATTGACTACCTATATCACCAAAGTGCACTTATCTTTTTGGTCACAGGTTTTGAAGAGAACTCCAGAGTTAAGCGTGCTTAAGCTGGAGTAGTTTCAAGATGGGTGATCTACTGGGAAGTTATTTTTAGTACCGTATAAGTGAGGTCAAAACATAGGAAAAGATCTCGTGGTGATTTGCAGGGTCAGCAAAACATGACTTTCAAGCCTCCCGGACTAACGTACCGACCGTCAGACATAGTAGGCCCACGGGCCTAAGAGTAGACGGGGGTCCATGGGAGGGGCGGTCGGGGCGTTATAAGAAAATTCTGACACCCCGGTTTCAGGGCATATATGGTATATGTTACCTATATCACCAAAGTACATTTATCTTTTCGGTTACAGGTCTTGAGAGAACTCCAGAGTTAAGTAATTTCAGGATGGGTGACCTGCTGGGAAGTCATTTCCAGTATCGTGTGAGTGAGGTCAAAACACGAGCAAAGATCACGTGGTGATTTGCAGGATAAGTAAACATGACTTCCGAGCCTCCTGGACTAACGCACCGACCGTCGGGGAGTGTGGGCCCATGGGCTAAGAGTGGACGTGGAGCCCAAGTATAGGGCAGTCGGGGTGTTATAAGTGGTATCAGAGCAAACTCTGACAACTGTGTGAGTCAGATTGTCGGGGGTAACGATCTTGGTATGCGCAACGAGGACGTTACGATCTGTTAGTGGGGGTGATTGTGACATCCCGGTTTCAAGGCATATATAATATATGCGGTATATGCGGAGAACCTTAAAAGAATTGATTTGGCTACCTATATCACCAAAGTGCACTTATCTTTTCGGTCACAGATCTTGAGAGAACTCCAGAGTTAAGCGTGCTTGAGCTGGAGTAGTTTCAGGATGGGTGACTTACTGGGAAGTCATTTCCAGTATCGTGTGAGTGAGGTCAAACACGAGGAAAGATCACGTGGTAATTTGCAAGGTAAGTAAACAAGAGGACTAACGCACCGACCGTTGGATAGGGTGGGCCAACGGGCCTGAGAGTGGACGGAGGCCCATAGGAAGGGCGGTCGGGGCGTTACAAGCATTGTTTATGTCGGTAGAATCGACACTGACCCTCTATTTCCCTTTCTATTTCTTTACCACGACAGGGTTGGCAAGCCAGTTGGGATACTTTACCTTGGTTATCGATCCTGCCCCGAGCAACCTTTCTACCTCATCGTTGACTGTCGTGGATCACTCTGATCCTAGCTTTCTTTTCTTATGTTTGATCGGCCGATGAGACGGGTTGACATTGAGTTCATGGCAGATGATCTTGGGATCAATTCCCTTCATATCCTCCACTGACCAGGCGAAGGTCGATACGTTTCATCGAAGTAATTCCACTAGTTGGTCTCGGATTGGGTCGCTTAGATTAATACTAATTCTCGTACATCGTTCCAATTTTTTTAGGTCGATCACGACCTGTGTAACTGTTTTTCCAGTGAGCGCCTTCTTGATTTTTGTCGGTGGTTGCTTGTCCATTTTCTCCGCTTGTTCCGATATCTGGAGGGCCAGTGCTGCTCGGCTCCTATGTTTTCTTTCTAGGAGAAAACAGTTCCTTGCTTCGACCTGGTTACCCCGAGTTGTATATATTCCCTAGTTGGTTGGTCGCTTCAAGCATTGCTGATAGGGAGACGCCATGGCTTTCATGACATAAAGCCAAGGCGTCCCAAGGATAATGTTGTACACCGAGGCGGTGTCGACTACTGCAAACTCGATTAGTTGTGTGACGTTTGAAATGCGAACTGAAAGTTCGATACTCCCGAGTGTGATAGTCGTCTGGTTGGCGAATCCGATCAGAGGCTGGGATCGCTTTGAAGTCTATCTCCTTCGATCTCTATTTTGCAGAGGGTGCTCCGGTAAACGAGATTTACCGAGCTTCCTGTGTCGACCAACGTCCGGTTGATTTCGCAGTCATATACCATGATTTGAATGACCAGAGGGTCGTTGTGGGGGCGACTCAGGTTTATCGTGTCCCTTTTGTTGAATCTTGTGGTTAGGTGCTCTTCCGTCAACTGTCTTTGCCTATCCTCCCGTCGGATAGACCTGATGCAACCCTCTTCTTTGTTTGTTCCTCCCATGATCATGAATGTCATCATTGTCCTTCGTAGTTGTTTGATTGATCTTTTTCTGATCGAATTTGCGCCCAACAAATCTATAGCCCCACGGTGGGCGCCAATTGAAGGTACCGGATTCGTGCAAACGAACTCGATCTCCTCAAACGAGTAGGGTTTTAGATCTTAGGGCCAAATAATAAGAAAAGCTTAGAAGAATAAAGAGTGTTTCCAAAAATATGTATTATTCAAGAGAGTTGCGGATGCCTGTTCGGGAAAAATGAGTTACATATTTATACTACAATGATCCTAGAGAATAAACCCTAGAAATGTAGGGAAAGTATCCTAACTAGGTTGAATTACACAATATTCCCATATATTCTCCATTTCCTCTCCAAGTATCTCGAGGTCGGCGACCGTAGGTAGAATGGGCTTCGTAGGTTAATTTAGGCTCGGCTTGTCTCCTCCGGATAGATATTCGGGTCGGTTATATCCTAAGTCGGGTCTGGGTAGAGGGTGCCAAATCCGGTACCACCAATAAGCAACACAATTTATTAGTCTAGTAATTACTATATCTATATATTAAGTGGTTAAATGAGATGTTACTGAGAACCCATAAAGGCATAATCTAAATACAAATTTCAATCGCTGAATGTCTACATATAAAGCATTTGATGCTCCTTCATTCGCTGCAGGAGCAGGACTGAACAATATTGCTATCAATTAGTACATGTTTGTTACTTAGCCAATGATAAACGACCAGCTCGACAATAATGTGTTACAACAATGCAATGGTCACATTTTGGTGATATAATTGTGTGTTTTGTAATTATTTGCCTAGCGACCGACTTTTATCATTTTTTAATTTTTCAAATCTTCAATTTTTAGTCACCGAATCCTCTGCTCGAAATATGTTAAATCGAGAGCCATTAATGGGGAATTGTCAAAATACCCTACATTTAGTGGCAAAATGTCTCAATATATCTTTAAGAATTGTTTTCCATAATGCTCTTAATTTAATTGAAAATAATTTAAATATTAGGTATTTTAAATTATAAAAATTCTAATAATTATAAACATATGAAGCATAGAAATTTTTGTGAAAACATTTTTAAAAAAAAAATTAAACATCATGTTTATAAAATGATTTGAGTTTTTCCTTCTACCACTGGCAGATAGTAGATTCTGCCAATTACTGTTAATCTACCAGGCATAGAACGTTATTTCTACCTAATTGTCAGTCTTCTACGAGAGCTAGAATCTGAATTCTACCATTTTACAGCTATCTACCGCTCGCAGATTCTAAATTCTATAATTTTACTATGTTCTGCCGCAGCCGGTTTGCCGATTGTACCGCCTCTCTCTACCAATATAGCTTCTATCTGCCAATTTGTAGAACATACATTCTACCAAGTGGTTACCACTCCCATAAATGTAGGAGTAAATTTAGTAACGAATATTCAATTTCCTAAAATGTAATATTATAAATATATTTAAATTCCGTTTTGATGTTTTTACTTTTTAATGTTAATTACTGAATATTTAAAAAATTGTAATTAATTATTGAATATTTAATTATTTTCCAATTTTAAATATTTTGTTTCCTAAAATGAATATTTGAAAATATATTTTATGTTTTTTGTTAAAATAATTTTTTCTGTTTTTTTTCCTTTTTTTATTTAATAAGATGAAATTAATTTCCAAATTTTAATATCTCACATATATTTTTTATATTAGTTTTTTAAAATATTTTTTGTAGTACATATGTTTTTTAATTGATTTTCTGTTTTTCAAATATATATTATTTAAGTAAACTAATTTTTTTATAAAATTTGTATATTAGGTTTTTTAAAATATATATTTTTTTAGTAGTAAATATGTTTTTTAATTGATTTTTCGTTTTCAAATATATATTATTTAAGTAAACATATGTTTTTATAAAATTTGTATAT
Source organism: Draba incana (assembly GCA_963576765.1). Taxonomy (NCBI): domain Eukaryota; kingdom Viridiplantae; phylum Streptophyta; class Magnoliopsida; order Brassicales; family Brassicaceae; genus Draba; species Draba incana. The sequence continues at coordinate 21,426,518 of OY755217.1, forward strand.
TAAGTTTTAAAAATTGCTTTTGTATTATATATGTTTTTAATTGATTTTTTGTTTTTAAAATAAATATTGTTTAAGGAAACTGATTTTTTTTCCTTTTTTCAGATTTATAATAATGTATTGGGAAATTAGCATCAATATTAATTTTTTAGTCTTTAATTAGAAATCTAACATGACCTAAAACATAATTTAGTAAATACCATTTGGGAAATTAGCATTAATAATACTCATTGTACCAATAATTAAGTATCCAACATAACCTAAATTATAATTAGGTAAATAACATGGAGCATATCTAAAATGACCATTTTGGCCTTATTTTTAGTTACAACATAAATAGTCAACTATATTTTGATCTCTGATAGTTGACTATCCGCAAATAAATATTGGAAAAAAAAATTGGATAGATGACTATGCATGCATAAGTAACTAACTATAATCATAGTGAATTAATCACAAAGTGAACTATATTATAATTAGAATAGCAAACGCTATTTTACATAAACAATGTTTTACATAGTCATCTATGTTTTAAAATGATAGTTGACTATTTATAGATAAATGTTAAAAAGAACCGAATAGCTGACTATACATGCATAAATAGTCAATTATAAACATAGTGAATTAATCACAAAGTGAATTATATTATAATTAAAATAGCAAACACACGTTTACTTAGACAATGTTTTACATAGTCAACTATTTTAATTAACATATAGTCAACTATTTTAAGCAACATAATAGCCAAACTATTTATAACTAATGAGATCATTAAGGATATTTTAGTCAATTTTATTTAAGTGGGTGTTAGTTACCTAAATTCTATTTAGGCCATGTTATACACCTAATTATGATCTCTAAAACTACTATACACTTAATTAACCCAAGAAATTTAGTGAGGACAAAAATCTTATATTACCCTCTTATAATTGTTCATCATTCCTCTTTAATACATAAAACTTTAATATCAAATTTGTTTTAAAAATTGAAAAGAATTTATTAAATAAAATCTTTTTTTCTTAATATTACAAATAAAAAATAGATAACAATGGAAAACAAAACCCTTTTCTTGTTTCTTCGGTTCCCTCCTCTGGCAATTTTTATTTCTTTATTCTTTTTTCTCTGCTTTCATAATTATTCATCCACTAATATGTCCAAACATCTTTGTTCACAACTTAATGACATTAAGTCGCTTCTGTTGATATCACATTCAAAGTACATATAATAACATCTACAAGCATTTTACACATCTATTGTGAACTAATGTGCACAAGTATTATAGTGAACTATTATAAACAAATATAAAGTGAACTATGTAATAACATCTACAAATATTTTACACACTCACAACTATTATAGTGAACTCTTATAAACACATATAAAGTAAACTATTATTCATAGATGTTATTACATAGTTCACTTTATATTTATTTTATAGTGAACTATTACAATAAATAACTACTAAACACATAATATATATCAATTATAGTTCACTATACATCTATTATAGTTCACTAAACATAAATTATAGTTCACATAAAATCCATTATATAGTTACTTATTATAGTGAACTATTCATTGTTTGAAAATACTAATATGTCACTACCTTTTCACATAGTTAACCAAATAATTGGATGATTTTCGTCTGCATTTTCACATAATTAACCAAATAATTGAATAAAGATTTTCAGAGATATTATTTGATTTTATGTGATTTAAAAATATATTATCACAAAAAAATAAAAACAGTTAATTCCTATAATTACAATTACACAAAATTTTAATACACATTAAATAGGGGTATTTTCGTCTAAATATTTTCTTAATTGTTAGTTACTTAAATCAAATAAACACTAAGTTACTTACCTAATTATGTAAACAAAAGATAATATTAAGCTAATTCACCCTAATTTATTTTATTTCCTTTTTTATTTTTAAATTTTTATAAGAATTAATGAAAACTTTTAGTAATTATAAATCAAGGTTAAATTTGGAATTTGAAAATACAAAAGCCTAATGAGACATTTCTATAAAAAATAAATCCTAATGGGACATTTTGTCACTAAATGTGGCATAATTTAGCAATTTTCCCATTAATTAACCCAATATACATGGCAACTAACGAAATTAAGTGAATGACAAAAACATTTTAAAACTACAAAACACTGTTCGCGATTGTGTTGTTATTGACGTCCATAACTTTTTAACACAGATTTCTTGTGTATATATATGTATATGTATGATTGTCGTCGGAGGTGATGGTGGTGGAAGTCGCCGGAGGTGGTTACGGTGGCCGATGTTAACCCAAACCCCACCCCCCTCCTCCCTCCTCCCCGGTGGATACGGTGGTCGGAGACAGTTACGGTGGTGGTCGCCGGAGGTGGTTACGGTGGCCCGTGTTAACCCAAATACAATAACCCCCCCCCCCCCCCCCCCCGGCGAATATGGTGGTTTGAGGCAGTTACGGTGGTGGTCGCCGGAGGTGGTTAGGAGGCGGCCCCATGGTGGTGGTGGTTTCGGAGAGAGATGACAGAGATAGGATAGAGGAGAGGAGAGAAGAGAGAGAGAGAGAAAGAGAAAGGTTAATATTAGGTTTTTCAGAAAAGCCACAGTAACTTTGTTATCCGGCTAATTTTCATAAGTTGTGTTGTTTTATAGTGCAAATTCCCTAAAAAAAATGTGGTACATAGCACTGATAGTGATACCATCGTCTATTAATTGCTCACACCCGTAATAGGAAAATGAATGGTACCAATATGGCCCAAAGAAAGTTTAGCAAAAAAAAAAAAAAATGGACTAAAGTTCAGACATAAAAAGATCAGTAAGCAATTTATTTAATTTATGTTATGTTAAAAATTTATTAGCAAGTGGAAACAATTTGCAATTTGAACACTGTAATAGACTACTGTACTTAAAAGTAAACAAATAATTAAAGCTCTTACAAATAGTAAAAAGACTTACGTAAAACTTCATTTTTTTCTTGAAAGGTTGTTTCTTATGGGAGGTGACCGGTTATTATTTTCTTCACAATTTTATTTCTAGGACACAATTGCTACTCACGCTCTGGCGGCTCACACTACGGCTATCTAATTCTAATAATATCGGATGTTTGAACCCTATACATTAGTATGATCATATATACATTTAGCAAATTTTAATTTAATTAATTAGGCAAAAAAATGTGATTCTATTTCGAATTTTTTGTTTTTGCCTAAAGTTTTATCTCATTTTTCATCCGAATTCACCAACAACAACAACAACAACAAAAACAACAACAACAACAATTTTCTTTTCTAAAAAATAAATATATATAGATATGGCACGTGCTAAAAAAAATGTCACGTGTAATCGGTGTTACCTGCATGCTACAGCCTACAGACAACTATGACTATAATTTTTCAAATGAAGAAATTAAGAAGAAACATAACTACTTAAACCAATATCCACAATTCTCGTATATACCACTTTTTCAAGTTTTTTTTCAACCATACCACTGATTTTTTTAAGTTTCCTAGATACCACTTTTTAAAAATATTTCAAAAATACCACAAAATTAAAATTAGTTTTAAATGGTCAAAACTAAACCCTAAACCTACACCATACCCCTCAAACTATACCCTAATTGTACAATAGTTAACCCAAATCCAAAAATTTAAATTCTAGACCTTTTAAAAATTAATATTTGTGTGTGGTATTTTTGAAAATTTTGATTGTTTTTTGAAAAAGTGGTATCTAGGAAATTTTTAAAAATCGGTGGTATGGTTGGAAAAAAAACTTAAAAATCTGGTATGGTGTCTAAAGAATTTCTCAATCAATATTGTCTATAATCTTCTCCTCCATCTCAAACAGCGACGATAAACAACAAACAACGTCCTTACTCGTCTCGCTTATCGTATTCCCCGGCAAGAACCCTACGGACGTCGACGAGGTCTCATCGGAGGAAGACGAGTACGACGTGTAAAACGATATCGGTGACGACGGAGACTCCACAACGACGTTGGAGTTAGGTTCTCCGGCAACATCTTTAGAAAGTTCTACGGCTAAGTTTAAGAGCAAATCGGCGAAGGCAGCGAATATGTATTTGTGGCTTGTCCTGGCGTTAACTTTCAAGAACCAAAAGAGAAGCTTCTCAAGTCTTTTCCAATCGTGGTGAAGCGCGTGTGCTTCAACCATCTTTTCCATGGATTTCTTGAAATCAGAGTAAGGGTCGTTTGATTCCAAGG